>VZTB01003118.1:127760-149555 GCA_013397245.1 Thryothorus ludovicianus | reverse complement strand
CTTGTATGCTATGAACTATGAATTGAGGTATCTTAGAGATGAATTGGAAGACAGATATGTAAATCATGAAGAATTAATGACTGTAGTGGTTGCAATGTTAGAGGAATTAAAGTAATTTGCAGTGATGCCCTGCTGTTAGATGGGTGCTCAGGCAGGATTCTGGTTTAGTGCATGTACAGAAACTTAGCTTTACTACTCTGAATTTATAATCTTTAACACAAGCTTTTCAGAAAGCTCATGGTGTTTTTGCTTTTGGATCACTGTGCTGCTGTTAAAGAGACACCTTTTCCAGCACAATACTTTGAATCAGGCTGGAAATCCTCCTTTTTAGATATGGCTCTGTGTATCACCAAGAATTTTAAGATGACAGTCTTAGGTTTGCTGTAGCAGTACATTATTTTACAAGTCTTACCCTTATTGCTGAGAACCCAAACTAGTTGTGTGACCCAAGAGAGAAACCAAGAAAGCTTCAAGCCCTTGAAGCATTGTTGAGGGGATTACAGTGGAGAAACTATTTAAGCCAGAATTAGTCCTGGAATTTCAGAAAGTGTAAGTGTGACAGCTGATGTAGGAAGAGCATCTTCTGGAAGCTTGGTTATGCTGCACTGCAGTATAAAACTCATTGCTGGAGCACCCTCTTCTGAGCTATCACAGTAAGATTTCAGGTAGTGTTTGAAGTAACTGCATATTTAGACACTGAGTGTGCTACAGGCATTGTTACAAGCCTACTGCAACGCACCACTATTTTTAGTACTCTACCACTGCTAATTTTGTACTTTAATGCAGTAATAATCTGCCAAAATGCACTGGAGCATAAACCTATATACATATTAATAGGAGATACTCCATGTACAGGTGGCAGGGATTTTTAGTTGTATCTGAAATAGGTTTGTTTTGACTTTGATGTTATGCCCAGTTCATCATCTGGTGCCTTGGACCAACACTCAGGGACTACGGCTAATGTATGTTGGAGATTTGCCTTTAGCACTTAATAATTGATGAAATGTACTTATCTGAACTATTTCTTTTGGAGTGGGGAAGGTAAATTAGAGGTCCTGACAGCAGGAAGGAGCTTTTATTTAATCTAAGTAAGGAGAAAATGAAGTAAATCAGAGTTCTGTAGTCCTTGCTGCAATGCAGTTTATGACTATAATGAGAGTTTTGCTGGCAGAGAAAAGGAATGGGAACTGTTAAGGTTGGATTTTGTAACATGGCATTAAGCAGAGTACCATGATGCCAGTGTGCAAAACTGGGCCACCTGAGCAGCACAACTGCTGTGTTTCCAACACATATTGAGCTGCTGGAAGGACAGAAAAGGCAAGTTGTAGGGGTGTAAGGAGAAATAACCAGTGTGTCTTTCATCACTTGTTCTCTGCATCCATCGTTTTTGCTCCTTGAAGCTTTCAAATAACCATCCAACATTGTAAAAAACCACCAAACTAAGAAACCCACCCAAAACCCGAAACCAAACAACAAACAAACCCAAAACACAACTGTCCTTAGAAGTTGAAAAAATACATTCATTTATACTTGTGGCTGGATCTCCAGTGTTATTTCTCTGTGTCCTAGGATCAGCATCAGATCTGGAGAGCAGAGAATGAGTCACATGCAGTATTACAGACAAAACAGACTGACTTTTTTCAGTAAAATACTTGGTGGATTGAGGACTTTGAAAAGTTCGCTGCAACCTTGCAGCTGCAAATAGACAAATATGGAAATGGAGAGAAGAAATCCTGATGCTTAAAAAATGACAGAGTAAGAAATGTTCTTAGAGCATGTCTTTAAAGCAAGTACACACACAACCCTTTTTGAAACTGCAGACTCCTCAAGCATTTCAATGGAAATACAGCCTGTATATGGTGAATTCAAGTGTACTGCCACATCTTTGCTTTTCTTACTTATTTTTGTGAAATCCAAACGGTCTTCTGAGGAAGGTTGAATGAACATTGAAACAAAGTTAATTGAATCACATGCTACTGGACTATTTTAACTGGTTTTGGACCTAGGGATTTTCTCAAGTCCACAAAATCTCTTTGTTCTTAGTGGAAATATTTGTATTCTTTTTAATACTGGGATCCTTAATAGTAATGTTAATTTTCACTAAGCTAGTGCATTCAATGTAAATTTTATCTTAACTTTTTCATAAATGCTCTACAGCATTGGAAGAACATTCATATGACCCAGCATAACTAGTTAGAACTTCAGTGTGTGTAAATGCCATCTCTTTTTGAACTATGAGATTCTGACCTGTGTTGAGTTGAAAAGCTACAATACAGTTTTTGCCTAGATAAGTAGCTCATCTGTGTAGGTTGTGTGGACATTGGCAATTACAGCTTCTTCACACAGCTGCAATAATTGGAAGTTGCAGAAATTCATGTAACTACCTGTCCAGGAGTGAGTGGGTAGCACTTTAAAATAACACACAGAAGTCACAGTGGCCAAGTGAATTTTAAGACTATGTAACCAACTAAACCACCAGATACTGAACATGCAACCACAGCTGTAATGCCAAAAGGGCATTATTGTGTCTTATGGTTCCTAATTCTGGTGATACCCAGTAGCCACACCCACAAAATGAATGCCAGCGTGGTTATTTAATTACAACTCCGAAGAAAGGCAATGGTTGCTGATTGCTGAGCACCTTGGTTTGAACCACTACCAGCAAAGATAATGGTAGCAATTTAAGAATCATAGAATCAAATAGGTTGAAAAACACCTTGGAGATCAAATCCAACCTATGACCGAGCACCACCTCATCAAATAAACCGTGGCACTGAGTGCCACATCCAGCCTTTTTTTAAGCACATCCAGGGACAGTGACTCCACCAGGTCCTTGGGCAGTCCATTCCAATGTCTTATCACTCTTTTCTGTGAAGAATTTTTTGCTAATGTCTAGCCTAAACTTCCCCTGGCTCAGCTTAACGTTGTGTCCTTTCATTCTGTCAATGGTTGTCTGGGAGAAGAGACCAACCCCCACCTGGTACAGCCTCCTTTCAGGCAGCTGTGGGGAGTGATAAGGTCTCCCCTGAGCTGCCTTTTCTCCAGGATAAATGATCCCAGCTCCCTCAGCTGCTCTTCATGGGACTTGTGCTCCAGACCCTTCAGCAGCCTTGCTGCCATTCACTGGACATGCTCCAGCACCTCAACATCCTCCCTGTAAACCGAGGGGTCCAGAACCACACACAGGCACTCCCCAGTGCCCAGGACAGGGGGACAATCCCTCTCTGGCCCTGCTGCCCACACCATTGCTGATCCAGGCCAGGATGCCATTGGCTTTCTTGGCCACCTGGGCACACCCTGGCTCATGTCCAGCTGCTGTCACCAGCACCCCCAGGGCCTTTTCTGCCTGGCTGCTGTTCAGCCACTCTGTCCCCAGCCTGGAGCATTGCAGGGGATAGCTGTGGCCAAAGTGCAGGACCTGGCACTTGGTCTTGTTAAACCTCATATTGTGGGACTTGGCCCATCTATCGAGCCTGCCCAGGTCTCTCTGCAGAGCCCTCCAGCAGATCAACACTCCCACGCAGCTCAGTTTCATCTGCTATTTCCTGTGGTAGACTCAATCCCCTCATTCAGATCATTGGAAAAAATACTGAACAGGACTGGGCCCAACACAGATCCCTGGAGGACACTGCCTGTGACTGATCCCCAGTGGGATGCAGCACCATCCCCCACGACTCTGTGGACTTGGCCCCAAAATATTGTTTGGGAAAGGCCTGAGAATATGTGTAAGATCTTTATTGTTGTATTCTCCACTTCTGTGCTAGCAATCTATGAAAAACTGACTGCAGCCTGAAATTTTTTAGGTAAAATAGCATGTCTACTAGTCTCCAGCTTGCCTAGGCTCCAGTGTCTCCAGTAAGGACGTGAACCCATTTACTCTGTTTTCTTGTCAGTGCTGGCTGTAAGTTTGCCTAGCGTTCTTCAGGACTTTTCTTTGTCTTTCCTTTGTTTACCACTTCAACAAATCCAGGTTTCTTTCTTTGTGGGTTAATTTCTGTAAAGTAAGGAGCCCAGTTTGCCTAGGGAGGGCTTTGTGGAAGGAAATTAGAGCATAGGTCTTACAAGGTATAGCTGAGGGAGCTGGAGATGTTTAGCCTGGAGAGAAGGAGGCTCGGGACGGGATCTTATCACTGCCTACAACTGCCTGAGAGGATGTTACAGTGAGATGAGGATCAGTATATTCTCACAGGTAACAAGTGAAAGGATAAGATGATATAGCCCCAAGTTGCACCAGGGGAGGTTTATGTTGAATATTTGGGAACATTTCTTCACAGGAAGGGTTGTCAGGCCTTGGAACTCTCTGTCCAGGGGATTGGTTAAGTTACCATCCCAGGAGACACTTAAGGATATGGTTTAATGGTGGGCTTGGCAGTATTAAGTTTACAGTTGGACTCAATCCTAAAGGTCTTTTCCAGCCTCAGTGATCCTGTGATTCTGTGAAGCACTGGAGGCGTCTCTGAGGATGGGTAATGGGAATAACCATTTCTAGCCCAGCAGGTTGTTTTCAGGTTTATTATCAAACTGGAGCTTCTGCTGTAGAATTGAAATAGGTATGAGAATCCCAACACCACTGGCTTGGAGTGATTTGTCTTAGCAGTCTTCCTTCTACAAAGAGTGCTCAGAAGTGAGTGGTGTAAGCTGTCACATGTTTTATTACCCAGGTTCATACAAATTCCATCAACATTATACCAGAACACATTTAATATCATTTAGGCAGCAGACATACCATGCCATTGAGAGAGAGAAATAGGTGAACCAAGAGCCAGTGACACAGAGTCAAGACCATCTTCTGTAAATAGAGGTCTTTCATGAGGTGCTTCATTATTTGACAATTTTTGTAGCAATAACTGAGGTTGGCTTGGGTTGACAGGGTGTTCCTGTGTTCTCTGCTTTCCAGGCAACTCTGCCCAAGTGTAGATAATATTCTGCCATAAAAGTGGCTTTAAGGGTTATCACAGTGCCTCAAAGGCTTAGATTCTGGGGGAATTTGTAGATATTATTATTCGTTTAACTGTTACAGAATAAACTTCTACAATATTGTGGTTGCTGCAGACTCTTTTTCCAGGGTCAGTACTTGTTTGTTTTGTCTCTGACACAGTGTTAATTCTCATAACTAACTACTGCATTGTAGTCTGACTTCAAGCATTAAGTAAAAAATACAATAAAAATATTAAAAATATTTAAAAAATCTTCATGTCCATGTGAGAAAAAACATCTGCTCTGCATACCAGAAAAATACATGTGTACTAATCTAGCTTTGTGCTATATTAGAGACTGAGTATTATTTTCCTTTCTCTGTAAATACAGAATGCTAAAGTACTATAACCTTGCAGTATAATATCCTGTGCTATAAATCACTATGCTGATGTGCCTCCAGGCCTACAAACTGTTTATTTGTATAAGAAGCCTTCTGCAGTCACTATACAACAGTATATGCACACATTTTTTAAACTACCTGAAGAGGTCAGAAAGTATAACTAGATGATTGTTGTAGGACCTTTCTAACTGAACTAAAAATCTCCACAGAAGAGCCAACCAAAAACAACAAACCACAGAAAATCTATTTTTCCCTAACCTGAAGACCTGAGCATGGTGTATCTCCTAATCCTGTGTCCCAGAATAAATACATTATTCCAACTAAACCTCCTTTTCGGCTGCATGAAACTGTTTAGAAAATGCACTCCTCTATTTCTCTTCACATAAAAGGTTCTTTCTTTGCTCTCAAAGGATACATCATGATGGGAAGTGTTCCTAATTTATATCTAATCTCCACATGAGGATTTTTCATGTATCTCTTAATCTCACAAATGTGCTATTTACAGCCATAGTGCAATATTTCTCTAATGAAATCAATTAAGAATTACATATAACTGAAACCTTCTATTTAATATCCATGGGTGCTTCTAGTACAATTTTCCTATTCTGCTGTATGAATTTTCTTTAGCAAGGTGTCAGACAATGGCTAGTACAGCAGAGTTGATAATCACCAGGTTAAAAGCCCAAGCTGTCTGCTGAGTTTAATGTATCAAGGCTGTTTCATATACTGAAACTGCTTGTAAATTGTAAATAAGTAGAACCAAGCCTTTGGTTTGGTTCTACTTACATATTTATTAACACTTGATCTGTAACAGAATAATACATGTTGGTTTGGTATGTGCACAGTAAGAAAAGAAGAATTCAGTGTTTACAGGGAAGAGCAGAGCTATTGAAGGCACAAACTGCAGCAGGAAAATAAGTTTCACTGACCAGAAATGAAATACTGTAAGTAAGGAGCATGGATCATTCTTATATTCTGGAAACGAACAAATTATAATTACTTGGTAAAGATTCTATGTCAGGACTTCATTGTCTGTACCAATATTTCAACACCACTACTAGATACTACCAGTAAAAATAGCTCCAGTAATAGCAGGATCATTTGCATTCTCTTAAATTCAGATCAGGTGAAGTCACCAGATTAAAGTTCAAAAAAAGATATTTAAAAGACTGTCCAAACTTGTCTCATCTAGGGAGTGCTTCTCTTCCCCCTAGTTTCAATTACAAGATTTAATAACCATGAGTACACATTTCTTTTTGGGAGAGGAATGGATTTTACGTGCTAAGAAAAAAACCTCAGTGAAATACAGGTTTGTTCCTGTCAGTCTTAACAGATACAGAGAGCTCTACTTAAAGAGAGAGTGAATATAAATAAGGAAAATGGAAAATGAATAAACTAGGTTTTGTTATGGATTCTCACTAAATTAGTGATGTGGGGATATGGAATTTCTCTGACTTTTTGCAAGCATGGATATTCTATAATTCATACTGCCTAGTATGAGTGGAAGTTATTTGTGTGGATGCAAAAATCATCATTCACTTTTAATAAGAAAATTTTAAAATAAGTCCATCTATGGATTCTCTGGGCCTTCTTGATATGGTTGGTCAATTTATTTCTCCACTAAGCAATTTTACTAAAATGCTCCTTAAACTTGACAACAACAGTAAACTGAGTCTTCTACAGTAAATGTAGACCATTAATGCCTTCAGAGTTCATGTCTGAGAAATCCTTGTAAACCAGAAAGTGGTTCAGACTCCTTTCACTGTGAAGATAAATGATGGAGTCACAGAGAATGCATATTGAGGAGGATCCTTTTATCCCCTGTATTCCAGTGGCTTCTCTTCTGTGCAATCTTTGGAGGCGTGGCTACTTGAAATATCTGTTCAGCTCCTGAAGTCTGTTTAACAGTTTTTGTTATTGCAGTGTGAAAACATATCTGCAGCTACACCTCATCACAAACTGTAGATAGGTTTTTCTGAACGTGTAGGTAATTGTAGGAAGCAATAACCTGAATTTAATACAAGTAACAACTGCAATACTGTTAATGAAACTTATTCTCATCTTCACTTGCACAGTGCTATTTATCTACAATGACTAAAGTTGTGCAGTTCTAGAATGTAAAGCAATAATGGTGTTCTACAAAGGTCAATAAACAAACTATTGATTCCTTATTTGAAAGGTTTGCACTAATTTCTTTAATCAGCTTTGACCAACTTGGAGTGGCAGGTATTTTTGCTGGAATTTTTTTTTGCTGAAGAACTTATGAGATCTGAAAATCAGATCTGAAGCTGGTCATAGTGAGTTGATAAGTTTTCTGATATCTGCAGTGACATCTGGATTAGAGTGGAAGCCTTGAATGGCTCCTGAGCACCCTGGAACAAAATACCAAGCAAAGAGGTAGTATACTGGAAGATTTTTCATATTAATCCCTGAAAGTTTTGCCTGTGTAAAGATGGTGGGACTTTCCACTGAATGACTGTGGTGAAATAGCTAATCTAATAATATAATCAATCTATATCATCAAGGAAACTTACTGTAGTGGAGAAAACTATTGTCACAAACTCACTGTCCCATATGGTCCTAGTTGCTCCACTGAAGTGTAACAAGATTTGGAACTCGATTTAAAGGTAAGGAAAATAATGAAGATGCTTCAGGTTTAATTGGCTTCTTCCATGATATTTGGTCCAGATGGCAAAAGTACCACCTGGCTTTGTTTGAGGTAGTCCTGGGAAGCAAACAAGACCTTATGCACAGTTTGTGCTGGCTTACTGCTAAATTCCATTTCCAGATGAGGATGAGCAGTTCTTTCATGCGTGCTCACTGGCAGACTCAGCAGAGCTTTCTGACTAAACTCCATGCTGGCATAGTCACTCAAGAGTGGTGCTTCAGTGGAAATGGTGTCTTCTTCACTTGTAACTGCTTCTGCAGGGATTTCTTCATGCCTTGGGCTCTTGTCTGTGTTATTGCTGGGTTTTTCTGACTGGCAAGTGTCATGCTTGCTGTCTTCTCTACCATCTGAGAAGAGGTCTAGAGTCAGAGGAGCCTTTGACTCGCACTCTATGACAAAAAGGCTGGTGGTATCATTCTCTGACAAGGTCTGAAGCAGTGACCCTGAAACAGGTTTCCAATTAGCCTGTGAGATGAAGCAAGGAAAAACAATAATATGCTAATTAATGCATTTTATCTCATCTTTGTTTTTAGAAATATGAATGAAAATACTTATTTCCCTAATTTAAAGGACCATCTTCTCCATACCTATAGTATTTAATCAAAGTTTTTCTTGCTTTTATCCCTGCCCCCATTTGCGCTAAATTCGTTTACAACGGGGTTTTTTTGCAAGAAATAAGTAAGTATGTATTGTTTTTTTTTTTCTCTGTTCGTGTAATTTGTGATCTGACCGGGAGATGAAGATGTTGTTCTTTGAAGTCTCAGCAACACCAAATAAAATATTTCTAATTTTCATTTCTAATGGGATAAGTAGATTTCACTCCATGGTTAACTTCTGCCATATTTTGAATAAAGATCTGTATGATATGCACTTTCATTGTCATATTTTTTTTATGAAGAGCAGCCCAAATTCCAAAACTATCAAATCTAAAATAGGTTTTATGTCTACTTGGACTTTAGTAAACCCTGTGATACTGTTTCTCACAGCATTATCCTGGAGAAACTGGCTGCTGATGGCTTGGGCAGGCGCACTGTTCATGGTTTAAAAACTGCCTGGATGACTGGGCCCAGAGAGTGGAGTTCCATCCAGCTGGTGTTCAGCCACCAGTGCAGCTCCCAGGGCTCAGTGCTGGGGCCAGNGTGTGCCCAGGTGGCCAAGAAGTCCAATGGCATCCTGGCCTGGATCAGAAATGGTGTGGGCAGCAGGGCCAGGGCAGGGATTGTCCCCCTGAACTGGGCACTGAGGAGGCCACACCTCAAATCCTTTTTTAGGATTTAGTGTTTAGGTTTGGGCCTTCAGGTCAGGCAGGACTTTGAGGTGCTGGAACAAGTCCAGAGAAAGGCAACAGAGCTTGTTGGGGTCTGGAGCACAAGTCCCATGGGAAGCAGCTGAGGTAGCTGGGATTGTTTATCCTGGAGAAAAGGCAGCTCAGGGGGACCTTATCATACCCTACACCTGCCTGAAGGGAGGCTGTACCGGGTGGGGGTTGGTCTCTTTGCCTAGGTAACATGAGACAGGATGAAAGGAAATGGCCTCAAGTTGCACCAGGAGAGGTTTCGATTATTAGGAAGAAATTTTTCTCTGAAAGGGTGGTCAGGCTGTCCAGGGATATGGTGGATTCACTGTCCCTGAAAATGTCAAAATGGCACTGTGGTTCATAAAACATACTTATCCTTTCTGTAGCATGCAATCTCAGTGTATTTCACTTGCAATTCTTCATTGCAAAATTACTTCTATCATCTATCCACATTAAGGTGGAAGAAATGAAGAAAGCAAGAAAAGAAGTCCTTATCTGGAATATGAAAATCCATTCTTGCTCTGTTGCAGGAAACAATACTGATGTTCAGCAAAACTTTTGATTATCAGCAGACTATCAGGATCTTCAGAAATATTGTTTCTGATTACTTCAGTCTGTATCCCAGTTCTGGACAGTGTCTGGCTTGCAGATACTTACTGGCCAATGCCCAAAATTTGATGAGATAGAAGTCTGCTTGTTAAAGCTCATGAGAGAAACTACTAGATTGTCAAGTGCCAGATTAAGTTCAAGTGTTCCAGAAAAAGATATTTATAAAGGGAAGCAGTTCTAATTCCCGCTGCAAAAATACAGTTACAGGTGGTCTGAAACTTAAGAGATAAACTTAGGTATTCCAAAAAGAGGACTTTTAATATCAGATGACATCAAAACTGCATCAGAAATCTTATTAAAAGGGGGAAGACAAGAAGGCAAAGAAACAAATAAGTCCACTAGTAGGCAGAAGTAGAAAATGTGGTCTCCAATAGCTGCTTCTAATAGCTGTAGTTTTTCCTAATACCTGATTTCCCTGCTTCTTTAGTGCTGAAATTCAGCTATACTTACCAAAACACACGGGAAACCTGTGGGCAAGATGAGAGCATGCTGCTGAACCTTGGTGCCTGTTGACCAATGAGTGCTCCTCAGACAGCTACCAGCTGCCAGTCAGAGCCCCTGGATTGCTTTGGAGGCAACCAGGAACTGAGGAGTGAGGAGCAGACTTCAGAAAACACCACGTTACATGCCTTTGTCATAATACTTTTCTGGAACTAGATCACAATTCACTACTTTGTGTTTTGAATAACTTAATCAGTTTGAGTTGTTAAAAACTGACTGGGTATAAAAACTAACTTTCTCTCTTTACACTCTGTTTACCCCCATGCAGTTTTAATCTTTTCTTATAAGAACCATGTCTTTAAAAATGTTCTACAATGTATTGAAAACAATTTGAAACCTTTACTAAATTTAAAAGATTATACAGCCTATGTCTAAATAACAACCACCCCTCATGCTGTATTTTTAATATTACTCTGGCTTCCAAGCAGTTGCTATTAGACATTTTCTGGAGTGAAGTGTAAAAAGACAAATAACTAGCATTATAGATTAATCAAAGATCTCCCTTGTGTATTTTTTCATGCCATCAGAAGAGTACTTACCATATCTTGGAGTGCACTGCTGTTTCTTGGGCTTGGTACACTAGGCCAGTATGATATTTTCAGCCTGCAAAGGAGTATTTTACATTTAACATCAGGTTAAATGACTGACACTTCCTATACATTTAAATTCATTACTGTTCATACATAACATATTAACATTTTTGTAACCATTGAAAAAGACATTCTACAGAGACGTTAAGCATATTAGTAATTAAAAGCTGAAGACCAAACTCATAGTCTACACTGAAATGCTGAGTTAATGATGATTAGCATCTTTGTTTAATGACAAAGGATCTGTGAAAGTGCTGGCAATATTGTCTCTTTCTGTACTTTTAATCTCTATATCTAATATTTCTATGCATCTAATTTATTATCATTTCCACAAAACCTCCATCTTCCTCAAGGGCTCTGGAACATGTAGGATGAAGTTTGTTTCAGTAAGTATTTGCTCCTGGGCTTAGATTTTAAACTCAAAACAAAGAGCAAGATACTCTTGCATTCAGCACAATTGCAATGGCACTGGCAGTCTGAATGAAGCTTTAAGGAGATAACACTGCTCCTGCTCTTTCCTGGTTGCTTTGAGTTTGGCTCATTCTGGGAACTATTACACACAGTATCTCACTTCCCTAAAAAAACCCAAAGCTGTAAGAGAGGCTGAGAGTTTAAGTGGCCCATCACCCTGCCCTAGTGTTGGCTTCAGTATTTTTCAGCCTTGAAATTAAATCTAGACTTCATTAGCTTTAGGGTATTTGTCTCTGCTTAGGCTGTGGTTGGAGGTAGAGACTGTGGCTGTAAAGTTACTGGATCTCCTGCTGATCCTGTGAAGATGGGTGTTTGGCTGACTGGTGAGTCCTTCCTTTCAAATCAAGAAGGCAATTAAGAGGAGGGCATCACTGGGATCTTTCATCTCAGTTCAAAGTGTTCAGTATCAGTACAAATGTACAAATTTAAGCACTATTTTGTAATGCTGTGCTGGGCTCCCGTGTGTAGCCTGTTTGTTTTGTGTTTTGTTTTTTTTTCCCTATTATTTCCTATTGGGCCCAGACAATGAAGTGTTGTCTTACGTTGAACACAATAAAGTTTGCTCTAGGTCAGAACTTCCACATAGGTCTCAGAAGTTCCTGTCAAAACTGTTGTATCGGACACAGAGAAACTTAAAATACAATCTGAAAAGGTAACGGCACAGGAAGCTTCGAGCAGAGTGTATTTTCTGTTTTAAGCTAAAGCAGGCTATGTCAACCCGTGTGGCTTCCAAGCCACAGCTTTTGCCATCTGTGCTTTAGCAGCAGTGCTTTCTGCTTCTGATGCTGGTGATTTGTGAAGAAGAGAAAATGAGAGGATAGTGCTCTAGAACAGCAAATAGTAACCATGAGTGGTTGTATGCAATTAAGTTTTGCCAGAAAATTAATATTTGAACCCATTACCACACAAATCTTCTAGTCATAGTGTTTGCTCCTGATATTGTAGCTCAGATTATTATATGGGGATGAACACTTTATTATTACAGAAAACAGTTTCTTCTAAAATAAGAGGACCACTGCCAGATCTTACAGGCACCCTTGTTGTTCTCTCTTGTTCCTACTCATTCATATATTGCCCCTTCTCATTATGTGCTTATATGCATAGATTTAATATCCAAATATGTTTACAAGAAACATCTCAGATAAAAATTATCAAATGCTTGCTTTATCTGTATATCTATACCATATTTCCCAATGTGAGAAATGGTCTCGGCTCTTTTTACCTCCTTCTGTGACAGGAGGTAGTCAGATCAAGGAATCAAAAGCTGAAGAGTATAGGTTTTTCATCAGCTTATAGTGGCTATTTTCGTCAGCTTATAGTGGCTTGTAATTGCTCTCACTGTGAAATTAATGTGATGGCTTTTGTATTGTGTATTTTTTGAGTTGTGTTGCCTTTAATGGCAAAAAGGCCCAGTGCTACGAAACTCAGAGGTAAGTAAAAGAAGAGTGCTGCTAACAACTCCAGACAATATTCTGTTCTTACCTTTTAATCATTAGAGAACAAGTAAGAAGTGCAAAAATCAGAATGAATATCATGCTGAAACAAAGGCCAATCACAAAACCTTCAAGTTCTCCTTTATCTGATGGAAAACAGAAAGCTTGAATCAGATTTATGTATTAAGTACAGAAAGACCTTATTAACTTCATGAGAGAAATATTTCAAACAGAAATTAAAGCCAACTTCACACATGTTCTGGAATTTAAGTAAAATATAGTTAAAACGAACCCAGATATTCTCAGGGGAGTGTGAACTTTTCAGATTTGTATTTTTAAGATATCTAGGTATCATAGAGTCACAGAATGGTTGGGACTGGAAGGGGTCTCTGAAGACCCTTTATTCTAATCCCCTGCTAAAGCAAGTTCACCTACAGTGGTGACACAGGATTGCATCCAGGCAGGTTTTGAGTATCTCTAGGGGACTCCCCAGCTTCTCTGGGCAACCTGTTACTGTACTCTATCACCCTCACAGTAAAGAAGTTCTTCATCATGTTTAGGTGGAAATTCCTGTGTTTCAGTTTATGCTCATTGACTCTTATTGTGTCTTTGGGCACAGCAGAAAAGAATCTGGCCCCATCCTCCTGACACGTTCCCTTAGGGTATTTGTATACATTGATAGGAACACCTCTTTGTTGCCTCTGCTCCATGATAAAAAGGCCAAGCTCTCTCAGCCTTTCCTCATTAGTAAGGTGTTCCAATTCCCTAAACACCTTTGCAACCCTCCAATGGACCCACCCCAGGAGCTCCATGTCCCTCTTCTCATGAGGGACTCAGAACTGGACACAGCCCTCCAGGTCAGGTCTCACTAGAGCTGAGTACAGGGGCAGGATCACCTTCCATAACCTGCTGGCAGTGCTCTTCCAGGATCCCAGTGGCCTTCTTGGCCACCAGGACACTCTTCTGGCCCATGGACAGCTTGTTGTCCACCAGGACCCCCAGGTCCTTCTCTGCAGAGCTGCAAGGGTTTTTTTCATCTTATGCTGTTATGTGAGCACTAGCTCGTTTATCAGGTCAGGACCCTCATGTACATCTGACTTAATAAGAAACTATTTGAGTGAAAGTGGCTTTTTATCTATTCCAGGATTTACTAGTAGTGTTGGGGGAGGGTGGGGTGGGGAGGGTTGGTTGGTTTTAGTTTTCATTTTCTGGTTTGTTTGTTTGTTTGTCTGTTTGTTTGTTTGTTTGTTTAGGATTTTTTTTATTAGGTTAGGTTTTGTTTTGTTTTAGTATTTTTTGGGAGGTCATATCTGGTCCTGATAGCAATAACACAGTTTGTGTATTTAGTTGGTGTCCATGCTTCACCTTTTAAGATCATTAAGACCACTTTTTCTGTGATCAGCCATATATGCAAACCTGTATTTCCTATTGCCTCTTAATATTTGCTTGAGATACTCTCTATCAATATCCCACCTGCCTAAAGAGGAGAAAATGATTGAGAGGTAAATGAAGGTTGGTAAAATGCTCAGGTTAACACAGAAACCAAAATTGTGAATTGCTTTATTGCTGAAAATTGATTTTTATAGCAAAAAAAACCTGAGATTTTTCTAATGGATTAAGTAACTTGTGAAATGTTTGGGGAAAGCAAAAATCATGAATTTAATGTTTAAATTCAGTATAATTACTCAAATTTTTTAAATGCTGTATTAATTTCACTCTGCATTTTTGATACTTTACTGAAAAATTGAGTACTCTCCAAATATATATTTGGTAGGATGAGTGAAATAGAGTCCTGAAGAAAAGCTCCAGGGAGACACTTTAATATTTTTTGTTGACAGGAGAAAATTTTCAGTGGGGGGAGGAGGGGTGCAAATCCTGTTGATTTCAAGGAAGATTTTAATTTTCTCTTTTTCATCTCATCTTTACACTTTTGACTATTCAGTTTTATGATTTTATATCTCCTTCACTTAGAAAAAAAGCTGCTGTGGGGAGAAATCATTTGCATTCTTCTGTCTCTGAATATCACAGGTTACTGATACTATCTTAGCATGTTCTTTTCTTTTTCTATTTAGAAATCTTCGTTAAGGGAAGCTGTGGTCAAACAAAAATATGTCTGTTGCAGTGTTAGTTTTAGTTTAACTGATGAAATGCTAAACATGTTTGAAAGGCTGGGTTTAGCCAACCCTATATGAATTAAAATTTTTTAGACTTTTTAAAAGTAACTGAATTGGTCTTCGCTTATCCAGACACTTCTGAGAAAAAGAGACTTTTGCCAGTGACCTAAAGGACCTGTTATTTAAAAAGTACTTACATTATCAGAAAGCAAATGGTACTTTGATTAGTATTCACCCACACTAGGGGAAATTGAAAGATACTTAATCTTTTATTAGCAGTTAATAGCTCAGGAAGCCAATTTTACGTGATTGCTCAGGATTTTGCCAAGAGCAGGTGAACATTATTAGTCACAGGCAGAAATTTCAGCTGCTGAAATCTAGACAGTAATTGCCAGTAAATAAAGATATGCACACATAGCTAGTAGAAAAAGGTCAGAAAAGGTTTCAGAGATGAAGAACCATAGCCAAGTCTTCCCTGTATACTAGTAATGAAACCCAGGCAGAGTTATTCTGTGACACAAAGTTTACCTCTTGCAGAGGAACAATTTTTTGTATTTGCTCTCAGTGACGGAGGATTGGATAACAAATTTTGTGAGTGAGCACTGAGAGCATAAAGCAAAGACTCATGCTGGGTAATGCAGATGCATAGAGGTTCCACAGTACCATATTTTGGAGTGCTGAAAGCTTGTGAAAGAGTCAGAGGTCCTTCTCCAGCATTAGTGAATCCTGAAATCTGCACACGATAAGTGGTCTTTTCCTTCAGTCCGGTAAGATGGTAACTTGTGGTAGAAGAGTTGAGAGTAACAACTGAAATGCAAGAGGTTTTAGGAGGAGATGGTTAGATAGCTCCCATGGCTGAGCCTAAATCAGTGTAGCTGACTGGTGAAAAGGCAAAGGATTGGTGCCCTGATTCTCATCTGGAGGAAATCAAGACTGTGCAGATGTTCTTTGGATGTGTACAAGATTTCTCCAAAATATTTATGTTCATATTAAATTCAGAGATTAGAAGCATGAGCTTTTAACACACCAAGGCTGTATTGGGTTTGTATGGCCAAGTTTTGGTAGCAGGGGTGCAATAGGGGTGCCTTCTGTGAGAAGCTGCCAGCAGCTTCCCATGTCCAACAGATCCAATCCCAGCTGGCCCCTAAATGGATGCGCTGCTGGCCAAGGCTGAGCCAATTAGAAATGGAGGAAATGTCTCTGTGATAACAGATTTAAGAAGGAAAAAAAGAGTTACCATGCAAATGTAATCGCAACCAAAGAAGAGTAGGGTGAGAATATGCAAGAGGAACAGCCCTGCAGACACTCAGGTCAGAGGAAGGGGAAGGACAGGAGGTGCTCCAGGGGCCAGAGCTGAGGTTCCCCTGCAGCCTCTGGCACAGACCATGCTGAGGCAGCTGTGCCCCTGCAGGCCTGGAGGTCCCAAGGGATGCAGAGGTCCACCTGAAGCCCCTGGAGACCCACACTGGAGCAGGGGGATGCCTGAGAGGAGGCTGTGACCCTGTGGGAGGTTGTGCTGGAGCAGGTGCTGGCAGGGACCTCCAGACCCTTGCAGAGAGGAACCCATGCTGGAGTAAGTTTCCTGGTAGGACTTGTGTTTCTATGGGAGACCTATGCTGGAGAAGGCTGGGCCTGAAGGACTTCATCCTGTAGGAATTGAACACTGTGGATGCTGGAGCAGATAGCGAAGATGCCGGAGAAGCCCATGGGGAACTGTCTCCCATGGGAGCCAACCCATGCTGGAGCAGAAGGACTCTTCTCCCTAAGCACTAGCAGAAACAATCTGTATGAACTGACTGTAACTTCCAGCCTGTGTCTCCCTGTGCTGCTGGTGGGAAAGAGTTACAGTCTGAGAAGGAGGGAGTGGTGGAGAAAGGTGTTTTAAAGGTTTGTTTTACTTGTCAGTATTCTACTCTGAATTTAATTGGCAATAAATTCCATTAATTTCCCAAAGTCAAGTCTGTTTTACCCATATGGTAATCTGTGATCTCTCCTAGTCCTTATCTCAATCTGTGAATGTTTTGTTACATTTTCTCTCTCCTGTCCACTTGCAGAAGGGATAGAGTGGCTTTGGCATCCAGTGGCTCTGATATCCATCCAGGGTCAAATCATCACAGGTGATAAATACAGAAGGCTGTGTATACCTCATGAGAGGAAAATATATCTAACACACTTGAACAGTTCTTTTTATGCCAACTGTAACAGTTAACATTAGGACTAGCCCTTATCATATACTTTACTCTTGCTCCAGTTGTCAGTAGTTGTCCAGCTTGATTTATGCCAGTGCCATGACTCATAGGGCTGTGTTTTCTGCTTTACCTGCTTTGTGGGGCTTTCAGCTCAGCTTTTCTTTTCTGACGGTGCAGGGACTTTTCTCTTGGCCATAATAATGTAGAAACAGCCAAGTTTTAAGGATGATTTAATGGGGCAGAAATTACTTTTCAAGTTTGCCATTGTGGATTTAGGATCTTCACAGAAGTGGATGTGATGCTATAGCCTATGGACTTCCTTCCCCCAAATTCTCCAGTAAAATTATACCTCTTGCCTGGAAAAAATGGCAGTTGGGTGCCATGTCACTGCTGTATCAACTGGTTAAGGCAGGAGAAAAAAAAATATATTCAGTCCTGGGTGTTCCCATTCTGCCTCCTCTTGTGATTTCAGACAGGTACTTGAAGTGGAATAGAATCTCCAGAAGACTTTTTACAGTTCTCTAAAGGCATAGGTCAATATGTATTATAGAACTCTTACCATCTCCTTTTGTCAGCTCTTAGGTGAAATTTATCTTCCCCAGCATGTCTTCAATTTTATTTGAAAAGTCAGAATGTACAAATTTAATGCATTATTACTTATGCCAAAGAAACTTTCCACTCTATACCAGAAAGAAAATGTTTATCAAAAGAGTATGGGGATTTTTTTAAATGGAAAAATCAAGAGTTTTGAATTCACAACTATTAATTTATTCCAATGTGTAGAAGTTTCATCTTTTGTAGTTTGTTAAGGTTGGAAAATATCTTTAAGTTATCCAAACTAAGACATAAAAACTGCCAATTTAAGAAAATATTTCCAAAATTGAATTTATTAATGGTGCCTTTGGAAAGAGGTAAGAAACATAAACTGCTAAATGAATTGGAAAATGAAATACAGAAGGCCTTCCATCTTATAGAAAGGCTCAGACTCAAGCTTGGATGAGGTGCAATGAAAGATAAAAGTGTTGCAACTGAAATTGTAATACTGAAAATGTATGTCTTCCTTTGAGTGTTCCTGGAGAATTCTGCTGTAGTCTTAGAAACATAACTTTTAAAGAAATAGCAATATTTATTTTTGAGATAGTATCTAGAAAATTCTAAATGTTCGTGGGGGCATCTAGTGCGTTAAAAGTCTAACCAATAGCCGAACTCTGAGAGTAGAGCACTCAATTTGCACAGAAATTGTAAATAACTTACTAGAATTAATGGTTTGAATGAAGCTTTTCTTTCATGACTCTGAGCTGCTGCTTTGTTCTGGCAATGGTGACTTACCTGGAGACTTTTTCCTTGATGAATCTGTGTAACTGATCCTGTATCCCAGGAGAAAGCCCAAACGGTCTTCTGCAGCTATTTCAGTCCATTTCACAAGTGCAGAATGCTTTGTAATATTCAGAATTGTCACATTAGTGGGACCCATCCTAGGAACTTAAAAAGAGCAGATATTTGAGTTGTGCATCAATACCTGTGCAATAGACATACAAGACTGAAACCTAGCTGTTTCTAAGAGAGTTCTTGTCAGATTCTGGATGCTATAAATACAATGTAAAGGATACAAGAGAAAGCAAAATCCCATAGATTTTAGAGAAATCCTCACTCCTCACCTTAAACAGTACCAAAGTAGGTAGAAATTGTGACTGTCTCATTATGAATATTTTTCTCCAATAGCAATAGCCATACTCATTTCAACTTGCAATATAATACACTATGAAAATGGGATTGGAAAATCTGATTTAATTTAAATTTGAGCCACGTGGGTCTGAGACCATCTTTCTGGTGCTTTTGGTAATGTCACACATTATAAAAATATTTCTGTGAACTTTCCCGTAAGGTGCAGTATTCAGGTCATTCACTGCTAGGGCATAACTGCTAAGAATAAAGGCAATGCTAACTGCAAAAAGCTATTCAGTCACCTGGAAAAAATTTTTTTTGCAGTCTTCCTTTTATTGCTGCAAATAGGAAACAAGAAGAAATACAGAGGATGGGTTTATACAAAGGGAAGGAATACCTCCTTCAACGGAGTAAAAATGGGTCACTCCAAAAGTCTTTTCTTGTGTTATGAAATTTTCACATTGACACACATCAGATGCATGTACCATTATTTTGTACAACTTATATGGCTGAAAATTCTCTGTAAAACAAATGAAGGTATGTCAAGGTTTGTTGAAGAGTTATAAAGAAGAAGAGGAAAGGCAACAGCTTCATAGGTTTTCTGTATAGTTCTTACTTTCTGACACTCATAGCATGGCAGAAGTGTATAGTGTTTTACAATGAGTACAAAATATGTACATCCTTCTTCAATGTCTCTGGATGCTTTACACAAACTATTTCAAAGCCAGAATGGAACATAACATGGGTTTTCTTTTAAAAGATGTTTATATGGTCTGCCTATGGGAGGCTTTAGTTGCTGAAGGAGAAATTGGGAGCTAAAATGGCTGGAGTTATCTTATTTCAGGGGTAGGTATTTCCCATTCAGCTAGAATATATAAACCCAAGCAAAAAGTCTAGATGTGATGTGGCACTACAGATGTTGCAGAAGGACCAAGGTAAACAGTGCACTCTACAGTAGACTTTGTAGAACTCTGAAGCTAAATGTTCTCTATTGCACATAAAAACTGGTGCTGAATAGCCTTTGCAAGAGTTGCCTACATGATTTTAATCAAATATCTGTGCCACAAAGAAATCCCTGACTGAAGCCCATCATGTCTAGCATGTTCAGTAGAATATTGGAGTTGAGAACTTAGACTTTGACAAGTATAGACATGGGTATAAAAATAGAAATTAGTCTTAGAGAGTCAGTAACAGAGCAGTTTATAAAGACAAGCTTACCTAGGTACAAGATGAAGGTTTTTTTTAAAACCAGTAATGTATAGGTCTATCCGGAGTGTGGGCAAGGAGAGACATTGTACCAGTAGCTTAGCTGCATTTCTTGCCCAACCAGTATCCAGAAGAACCCAAATGAAAACTCTGCTTTTTATCTGCCGTATGTTGCTCAGCATTAGATGATGACTCAGTACTGGACAAATATTAAGAGCTGTATTTATCTGGATGGATCTTCAGTTTGTCCTTAAAAATCCTACTCTGCTCAACCAAAAATAACCAGGAAATGAAAGGGTGCCTCCACAGAAGGTGTGGTAGTTGCTGTTACCTAATGTGAAATTTCCAGTAGCTGTAGTTATTATTTTCATGTGCATATCCTCTTTACCAGTCCCCCAGTCAACCACAAAACATTTTGGATTGTATTCTGGAGTCCATGTGACAACTGCATTAGTTCCCAGGCTTTTGGCATGGATTTGGCCAGGCAAATCTGAGAACAAATAATATAATTAAAGGTCAATAAACAGGAAGGCAATTTTCTCCCCTATTATTATTTTGTTCTCTCTTTTGCTCTGTTTTTTTAAGATTATTCATTAAGCAATTATCATAGCAAGTGACTTACTTATCACAGTAAGGTTTACACTAGCATTTCAATAGAGGAAACCTGGCATTAACTGCTTTTCAGTGGTATCTAGGGCCTACAGTGTTGATTGTTGTTCAAGACTTTTCCTGATTTCTGTTTGTTTGAAATTACATGGCTTTTCCAAGCCTCAGGATGAAGGAGTCTGGTGTTGCTAAATAACCTCCTGTGAGCCACTAGTAGTTGCTATACATAGAGTAACTCTGAGATAGTGCTTGCCTCAGCAGGGGGGAAGGAGAAAGGGCTAATTACAGATCATAGCTAGATGATTTCATATTTCATATATTTTGAATTTTCTGAAAAGACCTTGAAGATTTTGACATTTTAAAAGACAGACTACCAAACTAGGAAAGATCTTCTGACTGACACTAAGGAGGGAAAATGGCAACCTACCCTTTTGAGGTAAGAAGTGGACCTTGTGAAGCACATAAACATTCTCTACAAGAAAGGCAAGTTAATTTTAAGGGAGCTGTGGTTGTCTGAGGGAGCTGGGGTTATCTGAGATAGCTGGGGTTGTTTTACCTGGAGAAGAGGACGCTCAGGGGAGACTTTGACACTCTCTACATCTCCCTGAAAGCAGGCTGTACCAGGTGGGGGTCAGTCTCTTCTCCCAAGCCAGGACAAGAGACGCAGTCTTAACCTGTGCCAGGGGAGGTTTAGGCTCAACATTAGATGGAATTTTTTCACAGAAAGAGAGATTGGGCATGGGAATGGGTGGTGCAGGGAGGTGGTGTAGTCACTGTCCCTGGAGATGTTTAAGAAAAGACTGGATGTGTCACTTTAGTGCCATGGTCCTATTGATGGGGTAGTGTTAGGTAATAAATTGGACTCACTGATTTCAGAAGTCTTTTCCAAAGTAGTTGATTTTGTAATTCTGTAAAGAAAATTACTCTACTAGCTGAGAAAGAGTTTTGTATGCTGAGAAGGAATTTATCTTAGGAATGCACTTAATGCAAGTATCCTTTCATTAATTCATAATAGATACAGAGAAGCTGCACTGAAGTACAATTAAATGGGAACAGAAATCTGGAGATTGCCATGAAATATACTCAGAGGTTCAGTACACAACTAATTGTCAGTCAGAAAGTGGCTTGA
>VZTB01003118.1:83274-126948 GCA_013397245.1 Thryothorus ludovicianus | reverse complement strand
GTCAATAAACAGGAAGGCAATTTTCTCCCCTATTATTATTTTGTTCTCTCTTTTGCTCTGTTTTTTTAAGATTATTCATTAAGCAATTATCATAGCAAGTGACTTACTTATCACAGTAAGGTTTACACTAGCATTTCAATAGAGGAAACCTGGCATTAACTGCTTTTCAGTGGTATCTAGGGCCTACAGTGTTGATTGTTGTTCAAGACTTTTCCTGATTTCTGTTTGTTTGAAATTACATGGCTTTTCCAAGCCTCAGGATGAAGGAGTCTGGTGTTGCTAAATAACCTCCTGTGAGCCACTAGTAGTTGCTATACATAGAGTAACTCTGAGATAGTGCTTGCCTCAGCAGGGGGGAAGGAGAAAGGGCTAATTACAGATCATAGCTAGATGATTTCATATTTCATATATTTTGAATTTTCTGAAAAGACCTTGAAGATTTTGACATTTTAAAAGACAGACTACCAAACTAGGAAAGATCTTCTGACTGACACTAAGGAGGGAAAATGGCAACCTACCCTTTTGAGGTAAGAAGTGGACCTTGTGAAGCACATAAACATTCTCTACAAGAAAGGCAAGTTAATTTTAAGGGAGCTGTGGTTGTCTGAGGGAGCTGGGGTTATCTGAGATAGCTGGGGTTGTTTTACCTGGAGAAGAGGACGCTCAGGGGAGACTTTGACACTCTCTACATCTCCCTGAAAGCAGGCTGTACCAGGTGGGGGTCAGTCTCTTCTCCCAAGCCAGGACAAGAGACGCAGTCTTAACCTGTGCCAGGGGAGGTTTAGGCTCAACATTAGATGGAATTTTTTCACAGAAAGAGAGATTGGGCATGGGAATGGGTGGTGCAGGGAGGTGGTGTAGTCACTGTCCCTGGAGATGTTTAAGAAAAGACTGGATGTGTCACTTTAGTGCCATGGTCCTATTGATGGGGTAGTGTTAGGTAATAAATTGGACTCACTGATTTCAGAAGTCTTTTCCAAAGTAGTTGATTTTGTAATTCTGTAAAGAAAATTACTCTACTAGCTGAGAAAGAGTTTTGTATGCTGAGAAGGAATTTATCTTAGGAATGCACTTAATGCAAGTATCCTTTCATTAATTCATAATAGATACAGAGAAGCTGCACTGAAGTACAATTAAATGGGAACAGAAATCTGGAGATTGCCATGAAATATACTCAGAGGTTCAGTACACAACTAATTGTCAGTCAGAAAGTGGCTTGAAGTGGTAAGATATCTTTTATCAGAAGGGAGTTAAGGGACTGAAATGAAAAGGCAAAATGAAGTTGTTACCTCTTTGCAAGGAAAAGGAGAGAAGCATGAGCAGAGTGTTAGAAAATTCTGGATAAGCAATCATGTGCAGCTATCTGAAGATCAACAAGGGCGCTTGCACACTTCTTTACTGTGAATGTTATAGCTTAATTAAAAAAAAAATCTTACTTTGTAAGAGAGGTTCTTATTTTGCAGTAAATCCACCTCAAGACTCTAGCACATGAAAGTAGCTTACATTATAAGGATGGAATTTTACAATAAGTTTTATTCTCTAAATTAGAAAACTGTCTATTTAGGCCCCAGAAGAGCTTACATGTTCAGTAGAATGTGACATGTACATCCTAATGTGACACATACATCCTATCTACTCCTTTTCCTAGGTGCCAGTTAAAGTAATATGGGTTAAAGGACAGTAGCAGGTCTCTTAATAGCTATTCAGCTCAAGAACTTAGACTTGCACATAGTTCTGTAAGCTCGTTGTGCTCTGATATTGAGGATTGTCCATAAACCATTTTCCTAAGTATATCCAGCACATGGTACTTCCTCTGTCTTGAGGAAATGAGTATTAAATTGCTAGTCTGTTAACTTCTATTGAAGTATCTTTGTAAGGAACAATTCTGACTCCTTGTATGTAAAAATATTAGCCTAATAAATATTCAAGGGAGAGTTTTCCTCTATCCCAAAGTCTGTCAAAAAGTAACCTTATTGATTGATCATAAAGCTTCCCCATCATTATGGTGAATAGATGATAAGTACCTGTTACAGAGAATTCTGGGACAATGTAGATGGCTCGTGGAGATTCTCCTGCTTCATTATAGGCAGAAATATAAACTCTGTAGTAAGCCATGGAGAGATTAACAAGAATCTTTCTGTCTTTGAGAGAGATGTGATTTGGTGGGCGGCTGCAATTGTTGGGCATTCTTTCCAGATTAACAAAATATCCAAGGATGTTCTCACTTTGTGCTACCTAGCAAGAGGAAAAACATTATTATTCTATAAATGCTGTTACGTCCCAGGCAGAAAATCAAGAGGAATTTAATTGTATAAACAAAATGTATCCTCTAATGATGGGTGTAAAATCATACTGTTTTAATTAGGTCATTAGGAATCAATGAAGCAAAGTATTCCCTTAAAATTAGGAGCATGCTTAAATTGAGAGGACTTAAGTACAGGATTAAGAATTTTCCTTAATTGAGATCTTAGTTATGCTTATGCAATTAGTAATAACAGCAGTGAAGCAGCTGTAATGTTCTCTACTTTTCAGTGGAACATATTCCTCATTATCAGGAACTTGAAAGTTAATGAGAGGTGTTTAATTGAAATTTATGCCTATGGGTATCCTCATCTAATAAGGCTTGGTTAGGTATGTAGTCTCTTTAAAGAGAAATGCTAGTAATTATGCTACAAATTTGGAACATGTTAAATATCCATTGGTAGAAATTTCTGGTGATAGTTCACTCATTATTTTACTCTACTAATCTTAATAAGAGATTGGAAAATGAGTGCACAGAAAAGGAAATTACTACAATATAGACAGAAACTTAATTCATGAAGGCCTGTGAATTCTTCAAGGATTATTTTGGAGATTATATTCTGATTATTTCAAGGTCGTCTGTTATTTCTGTCACAAAATATCTGGTGTGTAGATACCATGGAGTTGTGAGGCTGGGTTATCTAAAAGAAATAATTGTATACTTTTGGAGTAACATACACAGGAAGACATCTAGCAATTTAAAAGGCAGAGAAATATGTCTTGTGAGGAATTTCAGAAGAAGCTGGAAGCTCTTAAAATGAAAACATACTTTTCCCTGGAAAAGAAGAGAAGTTTTAATAATTTTTCAAGATTATAAATCAATGTAATTTTTCCATGTTAGTTTCTAGCACCTAAATCATCAGCATGTAGATGCAATGAGATCTGCAGCAAGTATACAATATCCACATATCAAGTGTAGACTCAGTACAATGAGAAAGTCTGTGTTTTACCCTGCAATGCAATAAATAAATAAATAGCCTATACATAACAGAAGGTATCCAGGCTTGAAGTGAACCTTACCTCCCACTTCAGAAGAACACTTCTTCTTCCTGGAGAGACTTGTGTAGTTACATTATATGATATTCTTGGCTTGTTCATGAGTTCTGGTAAACATGGAAAAAGATGGAGACATGCACTTGAATAATTCTGATGTTCATATTTTCAAGAGTATCTTAAAATGCTATTCCATATGACATAGAATTTGGAAAAAGGTTTACATTCATACTTACTACCAGTAGAATGAAACTACATTTCACTTACTGTGAGGAACCAAAATCTCTTTGCTCCAAATGCAAACACAGTTGAGACCATCCTCTGTTATGCATCTGAGCTGGACAACGTATGAAGACATAGCATTTAAATTTGAAATGGTGACATTGTCAACATTGCTCCCTACAGGCACCTAGAAAAAAATTTCATTGCTGTTACAGCAGTAAAATATTATCTTATATTAATTGTTTTATCACCCTAATATCAGTCTTCTGACTCAGTGGAAAGTAGAGATTCCTCACATGGGAATTTCTATTCATCAAATAGAATTACTGCATATTTTAGTCAAGGCATTTTCATTCTTTCACCCTCTTTTACATGAACTTGTACTGCTCACTCAGGACAGTAAGTAACCTGGTCTGAATATTACTTTTAATAAATCAATTAGACATTACATATACTGAAAAAAAATTACTTAACTCTGAGCCTTTTTAACATTCTGAGAACAAGCAGTCAAGGGAAAACTAAATATTAAAAAAAAGCTCTTATTTTAAAAGTGTTATTTTGTCTAAATAGATCCACATGGCTGATGTCTTGAACAGCATGACTGGACTGAGTGTGTGGCTGCCTGTAAGTCTTGGCACTGCAGAGGAGGTTTGTATCTGTAGCAGATGATGACACAGATGCCCCAGTAACTGCATAGGGAATGGAGCTTTTCTTGCAACAAAGACACTACCCATGTCTAAGGAAAACCCTGAGCTAAAAAATACAGAGAAAATAAGAGAAAATAGGGTAGGAATCTAAAATAGGGTTGTTATCTCTTAAATTCTTCCTGAAAACCTCCCAGAACCAACAAAACCCCACTGTAAGGTGACCAGCTCTTCTCTTTCAGTTTCTGCAGTACTTTATTTTTTAATTAAAGTTAATTAATTAACTTCTGTGGTAGTATGCTCACCTCCCTCCCCTCCACTTCCCCTCCATCCTGACCTTTATTTCCTGTAATTCTGATCAAGTGATAACCACTATCAGCAGAGGTGTCTAGACCAGCATCTGGCTCAAAGTTATTCAGGGCATACAGACAAAAACATGAAAGACAAGGGTAAATTTTAACAGTTCATCCACTTAATCATAGTGCTGGTTAAGATTTGACTCAAGTCGACTTTGGAAGAAACTAGTATTTGAAGTGAGCATATGTCTTTAAATGTCTCATCTTACCCTTTAAATAGTGGACAGCCCACAGCCTCTTGAGCTCTCCTGCACATCAGTGCAGTGCATCAGAGCACAACAGGATTTCTTGAGTAAGGACACTGAGTAACTTCTTATGGTTACTCCTCAAGGATGAGAGAGTATTCATCTCATCAGATACTTGATAAGTGAATTGGAAATTAATACATTGAAAATTTTAAATCTCAATTTAGTGATGCAAAGTGATTGTGCACATATAATCCTTCAGACATAAGCTGTTTGCCAGGTTTGGGACTAAGTCTGGATCCAGAAGCAACTAGACTTGCAGGGGCTCTGAGAAGAATTTTAGAATGCAAGGGGAGCATTTTTTAAGTATCATGACCTATTTATAAGGTCCACCACACAGTTCTTTCTGACTATTCTTTATGAAGTAATCAAGTGCTCCTTGTCATCTACTTGTCTTAAACCCCTGTCACATTTACTATCAAACTTTGCTAGATTTCTATCTAATATCAATAAACATAGATACTTCTTTCTTATGAGTGAAGTGTATTAGTCTGTCTATGACAACTTCACATAATTTTGCTAATAGAAAATGTTTGGTAGCAAAAAAATCCCATTACCCACAATATTACAGAATGACTCCAAATCTCTACAGAACAAGAGGGAAGTGGAAGGATGCAAAACCCAAATTATATAACACTACAGATAAATTTATCCTACTCTTGATAAACACTAGCTTTATATATTCTCTGTGTGTGTATGGCCATACTTACTTACTCATCTGCAAGTGTAGCCTATGTTTATACTATTAGGAAGAGATTGCAGCATAAATTCATAGCATCAGTTGGGACCTGAGAGATAATGAATATTTATGACCTGTAGTCTTCACTCATTTGCATCACCCAGTGAGGCTGTCTATACTAGTGCTTCACAATACTCATGTGAATCTTCCTTGTCCCCATCTCCAAAACCTGCAGGGCATGCATTTGTACTGCTCTTAACCCTCTCTTCTACCACATGCCGTGTACCAGGCCGCCTGCACATGGTTGTATATTAATTGCACTACTGGGTGGGCTAGGCATGGGTAACTGGCTGCCCTAGGATGGTCTAGGACTTGTATGCAAGTGAATGAGGGAACATTTCCAGGACCTGCATGTTCTTTGTACTGAGAGGTAACATTTCTTACATGGGCCTCTCAAAGTAGCTCTTCTGAAGTGGCTAAATAAACTGGCAGTCAGCTACTAGAGAGATGGGAACAGTTTTCTGAGACAGAAGGAAGAACAAGGGAGATTTTTGTAGAAAAAGGGAAGCAAAGAGGTTCCTGGGTGAGCAGGAACTGTTTCTCAAGAAAGTGTTTAAACAGTTTTCTTCTTGGTTTATGTTCTACTTGATAAATGCATATTTAAAACCCAATTACCACATAAAACTAACAGAACTTGAAAAGAAGACAATTTCAGGGACTTAGTGATACAAATCATGCATTTGTGCCTGCCTGCTGGAGAAGCATTTGCTTGATGTGCTGGATGGGAAGGGGTAGGATAAGCAGCCATGCTACATGCAGACATTATTGAAATTAGGATTCATTTGCGATCTCTCACATATTCCCCTTAGTTTTGTACTGCCCTGTTGTTGTGCCATATTGCACTTCCTAAAATGCATCTGGAACTGATCTTGTATCCCACAACATCCTTCTCTCCAAATTGGATAGTGGTGGATTTGATGGATAAACAGTTATGTGGATCAGAAAGTGATTGGATGGTTGCATTCAGAGGGTAGTGGTCAGTGGCTCAGAATTCCAGTGGCCATCAGTGACAATATGTGTCTATCAGGGGTACACAGTGGGTGTGACCGATGCTATTAGTATCTTCATTAATGACTTAGAGGGGTCAAGAGCACCCTCTGTGAATCCACAGATGACCCTAAGCTGAGTTGTGCTGTTGACACTCCTAAGGGATGGGATGCCATCCAGAGACCTGGACAGGCTCCAGTGGTGGACCATGGGGATCTCATAGGGTTTACCAAGCCCAAGTGCAAGGTGCTGCACCTGGGTCAGAGCAAACCCCGGTATGAATCCAGGCTGGGGATGAACAGATTGAGAGTGACCCCGAGAGAAGGATTTGGGGATGCTGGGGGTGAGAGGCTGGACATGACCCAGCCATGGGCACTGCCAGCCCAGAGAGCCAAACGTGTCCTGGGCTGCATCCAGAGCCTCTGGGCAGCAGGGCCAGGGAGGGGATTCTGCCCCTCTGCTCTGCTGGGACCCCACCTGCAGGGCTGCACCAGCTCTGGGATTGTTACTGAACAGTTCATGTAGGAAGATGTCTTTGCAGCAGTGGAGGAAGGTGCTGGAAATTATTTTCACTTTAGCACAATAGAGCATGACCCTTATATTCGTTGTTGATGCTTAATTTTGTACATACAGTGCTTAGTACAAATACCAGAGATTAATGTGGCCTTGTGCTAACTCCTGACATCTGCAACTGATAAACTTGTTCCAGTTAATGCTTTCTTGTTTACTTCTATCAGTGATTTATGCACTAATATCTCAGTTTTGAGAACAAGGATTGTGGGTCAGAGCAAAAAATGATAAGAGAAGTACATTATGACCTGGTGACGCATTTGAGATTCTCCCAAGGAGAATAGATTCTTCAGAAGATCTGGAACCACATCCAAACAAGTGGAAGTAATTAGCATACATGTGTTCAGGAAACGAGAAAATACAATAGTTTCAGGAATATAAGCTGGTCTCTTAAAGAGAATCACTCAGGCATTCAGCATTGCTAATGAAACAATGTTAACTTCCTAACCTAACAAATTTGATGGAGAGTTTGTTTCCCATTTTTCAAAGGCAAGGTCCCCAGCACAGACAGGACCTATTGGAATGAATCCAAAATCAGGCCACCAAATAGATCAGTTGAATGAAATACCTCTCCTGTGAGAAAGGCTGAAAGAATTGGGATTGCACAGTCTGGAAAAGAGAAGGCTTTGGGGAGGCCTTATTGTTGCTTTCCAGTACCTCAAGAAAACTCACAGAAAGATGAGAGAATACTATTCACAAGAGCATGTAGTGTCAAGACAAGAGGCAATGGCTGTAGACTGAAGGAGGGTAGGTTTAGATATTAGTAAGAAATTCTTCATTGTAAGGGTGGTGAGGCACTGGAACAGGGAAATTGTGGATGCTTCCTCTCTGGAAGTGTTCAAGTCCAGTTTGGATGGGGCAGCCTCGTCTGCTAGAGTGTGGCCCTGCTCATGGTAGAGCTAGTTTGAACTGGGTGATCTTCAAGGTCATTTTCAACCCAAACCATTCTATGATTCCATGACTGTGTTACAGGGAAGATATTTCTCTTCTCAAATAAGAAAATCTGGAATACTTGCACAAACCAGAAGTGTGTAAAGTATTAATTATTACCTTCAAAACCAAAGCAACATGATCTCTAGTCTATTTGAAAATGTAATGATACCAGGTAAAGGAGCAATATTGTAAATCACTGAAGGTATGATTTGGGTCTGAGTTTACACGGCATTTCTGTTATTCAGCTTTTGCATCACTGGTAGTTGTACTGTCTTGCTGGTAGGTTAATGAACCAGATAACATGCTATTTTATTTTACTTTGTTTAAAGCTACTATCCCTTCTTTCTCAAATATGTCATGATTCATTAGAACTAAACTAAGGTGCCTTAGTGGAATCTGCCTACAAAGCAACTCTGCTGTGCTGCCTTGCCACCTTCATGCTGCGTGTAATATGTGCAACTGAGCTGAGCCTGAGGCACCTTGTGTTCCCATGAGATCATCATCTGGAAGTACTTACCAGTGTCCATGGAGCAGATTCTGTGAGTGCCTCTCTGTATCTCAGCTCATATTGTGTATGAGCTGTGGGCAGGTCCCACTTTATTATCAACTGGTTTGTGATCTGATAAGCATTTATGTTAGAAGGTGACAAGCACTTTCCTAAAATGGGGGAGATACAGCTGTTAAAAATGAAAGAGAAGCAGGCACACTTTGGTAATTATGCCTGTTGAGTGTGGCCTATAAAAATTAAGAGACTTGGCACAGAATACTGAGCACTATGAGAATTCAAAAAGCCCTGGAAATTAAGAAGTACCAAATCTTCATGGTATCAAAAAAATACTGTTGTTCCTCTTGTCTTTCTTTTGTGAATGCTTCTACTGATTTCAGGAACAGTCTTTTTCTAAGCAGTTACTATTCTGACTGAGGCTAAATGGCAAAATCAAAATGTCGACTCTATCTGTAATCATGAATTGTATAAAAAATATCCGGAATAGTTTTAAATTTCAGTAAGTGCAAATATACTTTTATCTTCCTCTCCAATAAACACAACATGGCCAAAAGTCTTCAGTAAAGGTAATACTGATAATTTGGGTTGTACTGGTAGAGACCCCCAGCAATGAGAAACTTCGTTTTTTCTTGGACCATGGTTAGTCTGAGCAGGTGGAGTTTTGCCAAGTTCTTAACATTAGTGACGAGCTAGGTGTGGAATCTTTAAATAAGCATCTAAAGGGCATAATAAACAGGGCTTTTTTCATATCTTTCTTGTAGCACTGTGTAATGGGTAAGTGACTTTAGAAAAGAGTTGAATTTTGAAAAAGTTTCTCAAAATTCTAACACCTTATATCAAGGATTCCTTAGGTGCACAGTGCTGAGTCAATCTGTTCTTTGTAAACCGATAGAAAGAAATTCAGAAAACCATCAAAGAGAGCATAGAAAGATGATTAAGTATAGTACACAAGTATTACTATATGGTTTTCTGGATATGCATATAAAATACCCCTGCAAAATATTTGAAGTAAACCCCTCACCCCATAAATAATGACAGACTTCTGTAATTAACTTAGTTCAAGGAAGTCAGATTGCATCTTAGCTCTCTGAATCAGTAAAAATAACAAGAGTATTTTGGGAGCTGAAATTTTGGAAATAATCTTTACAGACTGCAGCTTTAGCTGGGCACTGCAGTAACAACTTGTGAAGGTGCTGTACCTGCTTTACTTGGTAAAACTGAGATGTTCTTTCCTTTTGCACAGGTGTGATGGGCATAATTCACTGCTATCCAAACGGATGCAAGTCTCTCAATGTAGAGATTCTTTCGTTCTATTGTGATGGAAGATGAGGATGTTTTTCTTTGAAAAGGTTGTCGTATTTTGTTCCTTCAGAGAAAGAGAAACAGAATGAAAAACATTTTTTTGGATTATAGTTATTCTTTTCTCCTCTGTCCAAGAAAGGAAAATTATAACAATTGATAGCTTTCCAGATACTTCTACGCTCAATTATAATACTGAAAATCTCAAAGGTTCACAAAGGTTGAACAGCTTGAAACAGCAAGATTCATTCCAGCAGCCCAGTAACCCTAGAATATTTAAATATGCAAATCCTTGTGCTGCGTGGCAAAATGTTGAATTCCTTAAACTTTTAATGCATAGCATGATACAACAAGACCTGTATGACCTTCTTTTGTACTTACAGTGGGATACAGAGAGCATTTTGAAGGTATAAAGTTAGGTTAGAAATTACTTCATAAAGCCTCGCCTCATATCACAGGGACACCCAAATTCCTCTTGAACTGCAAAATTTCCCAGTTACGTGAATCTAAAATACTATAAAGTTATAAAAATCCTCTTATGAGTTATATGCCTATCTTCTGACTTCTATTCCTGCAGATCATCAGAGCTGGACAGAGATATTTAAGTGTCACCTGAGTTCTCAGCCCTGGAGATTTCTCCTGGTATACCTAATACACACAGCACAGGAAGTCTAAGGGTTTTAATCCCTTACATACAGCTTTGCTGCCTAATTTTTTTCCTGTCTCTCATTTAGTCTGAACAGGTTTTTCCAAGGTTAAAATTGTGCAAGCTCAAGAGATGGGCTAGCATACTAATTTCCTAGTTATGCATTTCAATATTAAATTGCACACATCATGATTCAATATTTAATACCTGAGAAAAACTACTTGAAGGTTTTCCTGTCTTCTGTTTCAGGCTAGTTGTGAATCAGCCATTAAAATTTCAAAGCAAGATTTTGAATTCATGGTTGGAACTTTTCTGTGGGTGTATTAATCTTAAATCTTTTTCTTCCTGACAACTAAATCATAAGGAGCAAGGACAAGGAACTATTACAATGTCAAACTGATGTTACATGCAGGAAGGGCTGATACTGTCTTCTAGGCAAGTTAAAACCCTTTCATATGTGGGGTTTTTTCTTTCCTTTTAACCAAATAGAGGAGGAGATAGGAAATTTGTCTTCAAGACCACTGGGTGGAAGCTCAGGAGACTGAGGTTAAAGTCCTGACTCTGACTTGGAAACATCAACACCTCTGTTAGGGAATCCTTCTTCCCCCACTGACATCCTCTTTCATGTTTTTTCTGCCTTGTCTGTTCATGACATCAGCCCTGCAGCCTGGGAACAACACAGTTTGGTTTTGGTTTAGGACTTCAAGAGCAACTAGCTTACAAATGTTTTAACTGATAACATCTCTTAGAAACAGAGCTGTTTCACAGATGATTCTGCCCTTCCAAAAAATTAGAATTCCTTGAAGTCCCAAGAGAGAAGACAGTAAATGCTGTGGAATTTGGTGCTTATTGCGAATTGGTGCCTGGTGCTACCTCCAATGAGAAAATACTGAAGGTGATGGGGGGTAATCTCAGCCTTGAGGTGGTTTGCTTTTCTCCTCTGCAATGTGAAGATGATCACCTTGGGGAATTTCCCAGTGTGGTGACATTTTCTTCGCTTTAGGTGGTGCTTCTAACCACAGCTCATTTTTAATGATAAAGGGTGGCTATGTGGCAAAATAATCAGCAATGAATATCAGAATTTACCAACGGCATAGAGTTTTGTACTCTATGTACCCCATGATATGGTCTCATGGCAAAGATCATGTCTTCTGATCTCATGTCTCTATTTTTGAACATGCCCCTAATCTCATGGGAAATTCCAAATATCTAGACGTAAAATGAGGAAATTCAGTTTTGCAATGGAGCTGCAACTGAAGATACTGTATTTGAGGTAATAAGTTCAAAATTAACTCTACAAGTTCATTCTATCTGTTAAATCATTACTTGATAATTCTGAATTACCAGAAAGTATGTCACATCTGACATCTCCTTGGGTACATACTATATAGCAAAGTACATAAAATAATGCATAAAATGAAAGCTTAGTGTCTATCTATGTTTTCGTGTTTTGTTTTATTTTTGTTTTTTTACTTTGAATGCATTTATATTGACTAGTCAATAAAATATGCAAAATATTTATGTAAATAAAGGTAATTGAGTAAGCTGATCTTTGGCAACAGTGCTTTAAACAGTGTGTTGGAGACATGGTAAGATGTAGAATGACTTTTTCTTGGGTTTGCATGGCAAGGTTTTGGGAGCAGAGGAGCAGATTGCTACAGAGGTGGCTTCTGTGAGAAGCTGCAGTGAGCTTTCCCCAGGGATAACAGAGCTCGTTCTAGCTGACCTCAGGACAGACCCGCTGCTGGCCAAGGTTGAGCCCATCAGCTGTGGTGGCTGTGCCTCTGGGATAATGTATTTAAAAGAGGAAAAGAACCACTGCACAACAGCAGCTGGCAGAGAGAAATGAGCACATGGGGGAGCAGCAGAGAGCAGCCCACACTGGAGCAAGTTTGCAGGGCTTGTGAACCCATGAGGGACTTGCTTTGGAGGTCCCTTGAAGGGTTGGCACCCCATGGAAGGGGTCTGCACTGGAGCAGTTCATGAAGAAATGCAGCCCCATGGGAAGAATTCATGTTGGAGAAGTTCATGTCACGATGGACTGTCTCCTGTGAGAGGGTTCCCTTGCTGGACCAGAGGAAGAGTCAGAAGAGAGATGAAGTGACAGACACAATATGTGGTGGACTGACCACAATCCCATATCCCATCCTCCCCCAATGCTGGCGTGGAGGAGGTAGAGAATTCAGGAGAAAAGTTAAGTCCAGTAAGAAGAAAAGCACGGGGTAAGAGGGGAGGGGGAGAAGAGAAGGGGAAGGTGTTTCTAGTTTAATCTATATTTCTTATTAATCAACTCTGATTTGAATGTTAATAAACTAAATTCATTTTCCCAGGTCAGGTCTGTTTTGCCCATGACAGGAATTGTTGAGACATCTCTTCCTGTCCTAATCTCAACCCATGACCCTGTTATATTTTCTCTGCCCTCTTGGGCTGAGGAGCGGGGGGATACAACAGATTTTGTGATGTCTAGCCAAAATCAACCTACCCCTCTCTTACCAAGCTCTTACAAATCAATAGATATTGATGAGAAGTGATGAAAGATACCAACCAGCATTGTGTAATAACCTATTACATGATAAAGTACACTGGAACAAAACTGTGGCAAATGGGAATCACATCTAACAGCAATAAGGGCTTTTTATTTTCTGAGATTACTTTTCAGACTTACCATTTTAAGTATACAGTATAATTAACTGTATTTGCAGCACTGGGTACTGGCAGCCAGGTGCAGGTTAGATCCTCACTTAATTCTTTGTAACACGCCAATTCGTTGTCCCAGTCTGGAAGATGAAAACATGTGCACTGGAAAAGACCTATCACAGGCAACCATTACCTGACCCAAAGGGACTAAGAGTAATGAAACCAAATACAAACCAGGCTAGAACTCGTTGACTAAACCCCAGAATTGCTTCAAAACATCAATATCTATCTGAAGTTCTGAACTACACACTACTGCTGGATAAAAACAATATTATACTTAAATACAGCTTTGTAAAGAATGCATTATAAAATTGGAGGAGCATAAGATAATGTATAAAATTAATGATATTAATTTTTTTAAGAGAAATATGGGGCTTTTTTGCAACTGAACATACCCTTTTTTCAGTTAATGTGAAAGTAACATTGATGACATTATTAAAGGAACTTGTTTTTTGTCTTTAGCGGTTAAGTATTTCAAAAATCTCTTATCAGAAATGCTGATAAAATAATGATAAAATGTGACTGTTGTTCTTCTTTTGCTTTTTGTCTTACTGTCTGAACTATTAGTTCAGAAGAATCAGTCATGGTGTCTCAAAGTACCACCTAAATTACTTTTAAAAAGGACTCAGATTTTTTTGTTGCTGCTGTTGTTCAGAAAACTAGACAAGGATCTCAAGGTGAATTTTTCCTGATGAATAGTGACATGTCCTTCATACCAGTTAGGTTTAGCAAGCTGCCAATAGGCCTATCAATCTTGAATAACAAACGTTTTGCTATGTGATAAGTAAATATGAACATGTCTGGAGCTGGTAGTAGTATAGTTATGTATCTTATAACCTAAATTATGAGTTAAAATATCAGTTCTCTTTACTTCATTTCTTCCTATAACCTGAGTTTAAAAGCATCCTTGGCATTCTTTTTTATCCTTGAGATGGCAAGTACATATTTAAGTTAAAAGGTCTTTTGGAAAAAAGAAGTGTGTCAAATGAGTGTAGCATTGACTTTAATACCTTCACCTTATGACAGTTCTTTTCTCATACAAAATGAATAATGCTTTTCTAATAAAGTTATGCTGCATCAGTTCAGCTGGGTACAGGTTCCTTTCAGCAAGGCAGAGATCACGTCTTCCTTATTTCCTTAGCAATGTGAAACATTACAGAATTATTTGCTTTTCTCTCATCTTGGTCTCCTCACCCATGAATATGGTGTCTATCAACAGCAGGAAAACAGCAACAGCTCTCACACTCTTCTCCTATTTTAGTCTGAATTAAACCTTACACTTACTTACTGTTTCTTTATAGTTGTTTTGCAGAAACACCTGAAAACAAAACCTTTTTGGAACTGCTGTAATACTTTATGTCAGTACGTTGGTAATATACTGCTCCCGAAACTATTTGAAATAAGAGTCCTATTAACTCAGATCCACATGTTGTCCACCAGGTTGCAGACCTGTCTCTGCTTACAGAGGAGCAGGAGTTGTATTGTTCCTCATGCTTTGTTTTACAAAATCCCCCTATCTTTCTCTACAAGATTATGATATTAAAGCAGAAAAAGGAAAACTAGTACATTTCATGCGTGGAAATAGTGTATTAGTTCAACTGACACCCCAATGCATCCTCCCACTCTCAATATACTGAAGTTCTACATTACTTACTCCAGATGAATATAATGAATCTAGCACAGTTTTATTTTCACTTGTCCTGTTTGTGGATATTAGTGTCTACTAATGGACACTCATTTTTATTCCAGTGTTTCCTTTGTTTCACTGGACTGCTCCACCTAAGATGTGTATTATTAATTCTTCCCAGACCTAGCATAGTACTAGAGCTGTATCACAACTGTGCTCCAAGAGCTATTCAAAGAAAAAAAAATTTCTTAGTTCTAAAGAAAACACAGTTCCGTTTCACCACTTAAAAAAAACCCAAACCAGCAAACAAACCAAACACAAACCATCTCCCTTTAATTTTTTTTACTCTAGAACTTTCTGTTCTTCTTCTTGAGCATCTGGTTTTCTCGCTAATGATTTAGTGGAGCTTAGTCTGGCAGGTTAATTGCAAGGACTAGAAAATTATCCATTCTAATTTCAGAAGAACAGTTCCCCTACAGATGTCTTGCCCAGTGTCACTGTGTACTCAAGAACTTGCCATCACTGCTGTGTCTGTTTAGCAAGCAGGATGTTCCTGCCTGCAATAAATCCAGCACAAAGTACTTTAGTTGACCACCCACTGCTCTGCAACACTCTCTGTCAAAATGTGCCGTACTGTTCCTTCTCGCCATCACCAGTGATTTCCCAGATAAACGGGAAGCAGAGCTATCCATCACACATAAACATTTGAGTCTACCCGGTGTTTTGAAACGGCGCCTGTTTGGGAAGCGCGGGGTGGGCTTTCACTCGCAGCGTGCGGGTTAGCCCGGGCGCCCTGCCGACCGCAGACACAGCTGCCCGCCCTGCTCTGGCCGGGTTTTCCCTCTGGGAAAGGCAAGCGTGCTTTCACGGGCCATGCTTCCGAGCGCCCGCCGTGCCCGGAGGAGCCGGGAGCCCTCGTCCGCCCTCGGCACCGAGCCGGGACAGAGCCGGGACAGAGCCGGGACAGAGCCGGGACCGAGCCGGGACCGAGCCTTCCACCCACCTGGCAGCTGTCGGCAGAAGGGAGAGTCCCCGTCTGTGCAGCGGCAGAAATCTGGGGAGCACAAAAAGGGAAGGAAAAGGAAGGAATGATTGGTCAAGACAACAGCTCAAGAAATAGGAAAAATGTTGCTGGTGGTATCTTCTCCTACTCACAGAATTTAATTCAATCATGATTTTGTTTGTATGGCCTCATTCTTGAGGAGCATTAAGAATTTTTACTGTTCATCAGCAAAAGTAAGCTATGCAGTGCATGAAAACTCACCTCTAACAAGCAAAAAGAGAGCTGCCAGCAGAGAGCTCTTCATCTTCTCTGTAAAGAAACATAATGATTACCATCAACATTATGCAGTCTTCAGTCTATTTTTCACACTTCCTCTTCAAACTTCCTATTCATTCTAGCACTTAGGCTGCAACTGGCTGAACACAATTAATAAGTTTATTAACGACAATGGGAAGGACACTTCAGTTTTATGTTATTAACTATACTTACGAAGTCCTAAAAATCCTTCTGGAAAACAAGAACTCTTCACTCTGTTTTTTGTAAGCACTCACAGTGAGATTCTTGATGGTGCCTGCAGTATCAGCAGTGCAAACTGAATTAAGGTTATAGGTACTTCAAACTCCTTTGAAAACCCTAAATGTCATTGCAAATTAGAAATATCCATATCAGTAAAAAGGAACTCAAGGTGTTTGACTGAGTCTCATATGAGTTTCTACTCATATGAGTAGAAATAACAGCATCAGAAGACCCTGACTTGTCTTCACATTCTGACTTCTTTCATCTTTCAGTGTGATTTCCCTATCACAAAGATGCTGTATCTACATTGTTGGTACCTACATTGGGGCCCTAATATAGACAAAAATCACCATGGCTGCAAATCAGAAGTTTGCTCCACACAATTAATTTGGAGAACATTCTGAACACAGAAGCCAGCAGAGATGTAACAACTGTTACTGTTACAGTAGTGAAGGGAAATTTTCAGAAAATTTTGCTACTGTGCGAAATTTCCCTTCTGGGTTTAGACAGCTCCTATCAGAGATGGGATCCAGACCTACCTGGAGATAGGCAAATTATTAACTTATCTTGGCAACCATGGTATATTTCAGGTTGAGTATTGAATAGAAAAAATCATCTGTTTAAAATTAATCACTTTCCTAAAGAGAGAGGCATGCTTCTCAGCATGGTCTGCAGTAGGAGTGGGTGACTAATGCAACAACCATGTCTTATCAGATTTTATGAAGGGCACAGCCATGAAAGGCAAGTGATCAAGGAATTCTGAGTGCTACAGGGGGTTTCCTAGTGACGAATTCATTTGCCTTGGGAGCGAGCTCCAAAATGCTGAGGGGTAGCAGACACAATGTATGCAGGCAGGATCACAACCCCTATTATCTGAGACATCCAAAAACTGGCCTTGATAATGCTTCCAACAATGAATAGCCAAGAGGATAGGGTCAGCTGATGATCATAAGCAGAAACTGATAAAGTAAAAATGCAAGTCATATGTGATGGATTTTGACAGTGGGGTTGAAGAGCTAGAGACTCAGAATAGTATGGAAGTCAAGAGATAGAGAAAACTTTAACAGCTGTAGGTAGTGGTTTGATGTCCCTGAGCATAATCACATTCAAAACAACCTATCCTAAATGAAAACCATATAAGTAACTCAATGCAAGAGTAGGACTCAATTGAGTGTGCACAGAATTAGGACAGAGCATATTGGAGAGAAATAAACCTAATGAAGCCAGGCCATATCACCTTTGCTGGAGGTCTAGTCTCAGTATAAGTGGCACTGTCATTTGAAGGAAAAAAGTTAATTCTGACAAGCACAGAAAGTACATTATCAGTACAAATAGCAGAGGAGATATAATCTTGAGAACTGGAATTTCACATTTGAGTGAGGCCAGATTTTTTACTATAGCTTAGCTAACAAGTTACTATAGTAACCTTCTAATGTACGACAAAAGATAAACTATTATAATTGAGGTACATTTTGCATAAAACCACTATTTCAAATGTTTAATATTTCTGCTTTCTTAACACTATGAACTTCTGTCAGAATTGTAAATGCCTGAAGTTTTTCTGCTAATTCGTGCAAGGATAAATTATGCCGTCTTCTGTGATATGTTTTTAAGTGCAGAATGATTGTTGTATACTTCAGTTTTACTTCATTTTGACTTAGATGTTTTTTCCAACCTAGGTTCATGCATCGTTCTAGATGAGGTTTTCCATGACTGCTTTCCCCTGTCATTTCCTTATAAAAGGTCTGCAGTAAAAGACACAGGACCCTCCTGCTCTTCCCAAAAAATTGTCTTAAAATCAATGAACTTTTCTATTTACACTAGATTAGACAATATTAATGAATAAAAAATCCACATCCTTCTCTGTTCCCTTCAACATTATCTGTTAATTCTTGCTCTTTAAAGGGAAAGCAGTCTTGGAAGACAGGCAGGCTCAGCCAAGAAAATGCCATTGGTCCCTTCATCCTGCTCTGCCCCTGTGGAGTTACAGCTCCTGTAGCACATCACGGCAGGGCTGGTCAAGCCATGAACTTTTGAGCACATTTTTTGCTGGTCAGCCATGTGCCCATGAATACTAACCAACCTGAAGGGGTCTGAAACCTTTGTTGGGAGTTTTAAACATGTCCAAAGACAGTTTGGGTTATGTGTAACCAGCAACTTTGTTAAAGTGAACTAGGGTCCTGATGGGCAGCTGAAGCAGAATGCAGAATGCAGACAAACCACATCAGGAAAGACATATTGGATTTCTGTTTGGAGTCTTGCCATGTATGAATACAAACTGGTGAGGTTTTCATTGTCTCCTGGTTGAATCAGTATGTGTTTTTGCTAGCATGATCATTCTTAAACAGTTGGATCGAGGTAATCTCTTTCAGGCATGTTGTAGCAAATTCGATATTGTAGCAATCTCAAATTCAGTTTTTGCTGTTTAGTGGTACATGCTGAAATTGTATATCTTTCCTTTATGGATCTAAATTAGAGTCACACAGTTCTTAAAAGTTATTCTCATATAATTCTTCTTCCAATAAGCAGACCTCCAGGTCTGCAGATATCTGATGGAATTTTACAGATTGGCTTTGTTTTCCAGAGAAATACATGAATATCTGAATTCAATGAGCAAATCTCATATGAACTTTGGGGGAAGAAAAATTCCCACTCAGCCTTCAGCTGTAGTCTCTGAGGGAAATTTGTTGTGTTAGAGAAAGTCTCTACCACAAACACTTTTATCCTTTCTGAGTTCAAGTTGCATTATGAAACAGCTTACCTTTCAAACAATTCTGTATTATCTTAATGAAAATCACATTTTTTTACCCTTAAACATCAGCTAGGCAGAGGCCATCAAAAAGTGTCAATAAGAGATCTACCCATGAGACTTAAAAAATTCCAATTACAGATGAAGCATGAATGTGGCTGAATAGAGTAGACACCCAACACCTAATGTGAAAAGATCCCAGAGATTTATACACTGGGGTGAAGATTCCTTTGAAGAAACAAAAAAAATTAAGGTATATTTAGACTAAATTCTTCTTATAGTAGACTAGATCTGGGATCTCACCAGTACTGCATAATTGACAGTGATGTGGTGCAGGGTTTTGCCTAGTGCATCAGATAGAGTATTTATGGGAGTCAAGCTGGTAAGATCAGATGAGACTTAGTAACTTCTGTTTCCTACAGCATCACAGTTAGTGCCACAGTATTTGTGGGATGACGGGAGAACATGATCACTGTGGTAGCTCATACTGGTGGTTTGAAAACAGAGTTCATTTACATGGTGGCTGAGCTATGTGCAGAAGCAGAGACTTAAGTATTGTAATTTAGAACGAGAATCTTAGGTGTTGGGATTTGACTTACAAAGAAGATCTTCACTTCCCCTAGATCTCCTTGGAGCACATCTTATTTACCAATTTTAGTAGTCTCTGGCTGCTCTGAAAATACAGTGTAAGAATCTGCTTCCTTTTATGTTCCTTATCACTTCCTATGCAGTCAAGAGGAGAAACCAGGATCATTCTTAACTTTCTCCATCACATTTCAGACTTTATTAAATGCTTTTAAGTGCTTCTAATGCATAAGTGGATGACAAAGAATGTAAGCCTTCTTCCCTAGCATCCTGTTTGGTTTACCTAGTGGGCTTACAGCTGCTGCAGGGAGTTATTTTGGGATATATGATGTGGAACCAAAGAGAATTTGACAAAAGCTTGTCTGTGGTCTTCCTATACACAATTTTGGGAGTAATCTTTATCCTTTTGAAGTCTACAGGAAGGCTAGATTGTTTGTTTTTATGTAGTTTTGTTTGGCCTTTTTTATTTATTTATTTTTTTTTTAATGCCTGTGTTTTAATCTCTGAGGCAGGGAGATATAAATATCTTAGTTAACTTTATTTTTCTTTCCCCCTCTGGGATTACTCCTGGACAAAGGAATGCTGGCCAGTGAAATATAACTATTGCAGAAAGCATCTTGAAAGAAGTCCAGGAAAGCAGTATGAAGAAGCTCATGTAGCACAAGGCAAAAGGGGAATTTTTCAGGGTAATATTCTGTGTTCATGGTATTTTATCCTACCATTTTCTACTTTAGTAACAATGAATGTATTTGTACTGCTAATTTTACATTTTCTCCATGATAAATTTTGTCTCAGAATTTTATCCAGCATAACTAGTCTACCAAGTCATTAGCTTTTATTAATTCAAAAGTTGTCAAGCATGTTTCCTGGCTTAGAACAAAGTGATTAAAAAATAGTAATTATAGTTAACTGTTTTGAGAATCTGCATGTATACCCAGTTTTGTGCTTTACTACTCTTGGCCATTTTATTTTTCCTTCAGCTATTATTATGCCTGGAAGAATTTTTTTTTTGGAGAGATCATTCAATTATCTATCAAAAATTGTTGCAGCCATCTTAAAATAATTCACAATTCGCTATTTGCTCTTCATGCGTAGAATAAAAAGCCAGGGAGGGGCTAGGTTTGCCAAACTGAAATAAATGTCATGATTTTCATTAGCCCCTGTATCTTCCAGAGTTCGATGATTCCAATGATTGCTCAGAAGGTGGGATCCCTTAAACTCAGTTTGACTAAAGGAGTCTAACCTTTAGTCCTCCTTTAGTCCTTGAGACTAACCACTGTTATTTAGGATATCCTGGCATGGCCTGTTTTGAACCCCTCATTAAGATTAATCTTGTTTTATATCAATAATAATTGATATACAAAAATCTCTTGAATGAGGATTTTTTTCTCGTGAGCCACATCTCATTTAAGCTCTTTAAGTCTTAACCTGAAGCATCACATTACAGCAAGAGTCTCCAAAGAGTGCTCCTGTACAAAACATGGAACCATCCTAATAGTTAAGGTATACTTTTGACAACTGAGAAATTCTGATTTATCATTTGCCTGCATAAGATCAGAGCTAAATATCTTTGCAGCTTCTAATTTTTATTTGCCTGCTTATGGATTACTTGCACAACTGTGCTTCTGGCTTCTTTTAATTATGGCCTGTCTCTGCCCAAAAATTCTGTCAACTTGTAGATTTCCTGGCTTTTTCATAAAACAGTGTGAATGTTCCCTTTCAGTCTTGGCCTCCAGCTGAGGTTTGCTGCTAGGAACACAGAAATACCAGGAGTGTCATGGCTGCCTGAATCTTCTTCTCTGCTAGCGTTCTCCTAATTTCTTTTGTGAACTGAACTTGTACCATCTTAAGTGTAGTTATTTTTTTTAACCTCATGTCTCATACAAGAGACTGATTTAAACAAATTATTCTTTTCCATTCTATTATTACACAAAAATTTTCCCTGTTATCTCATTAGTCTTTCTCTGTACAGTTTGATTCTCTGAGATTTGGCTGCTAATGGAAAGAGAAACACCTGCTAAGGCTGCTGTTTCTGTTGCCACTATTTTATGTCTCTTTGGCTGAGGGTGCTGTCAAAGTGAAGCCCTCCCACTGACCACAAATAGTCATGCTTTTATTTCTGAGTTAAGTGTTGTTTCAGTGGTTAGCCATGGAGTGTGACGGCCTGGGTCCAAACTGGCAATGTTTTTTAATTTTAACAGTTTCAGGACTTCCTGTCACAAAGGCTGAATTGGGTGCTGAGAAGTAGAATGGCACTGAGAGGTCTAAGTTTTCAAGTGTGCCACAAGGACTTGGAGAGGAAGGAGGGCTGGTGTGGGGCATTCTTCAGCATGAGCATCTGCAGGCTGACAGCATGCAGCAGCATGATGCAGAACCCTAAAAAAAAGGTACAGAAGCAGAACCCAAAAAAAGGTGCAGGCATAGCCCTGCTGTTTATCCAATATGAATGAGTTGTGCTTTAAAAAATATGAAACATAAAGATCCTAAGGCATGCCTTTGACAAAAAAAAGAACTATTTCAAGCAAAGCTACTGATCATTCCTTATGATTCAGTAATAACAAAATTACCACTACAAATTTACCTCTCCTGTTTTGAAGAATGCAAAACTTTCTTAGGTCTCTCCAGTTAAGAAAGTTTAATTAAAACATTTTCCTCTGCTTTCTGAGGAAAAGAATTAACTCAGATCAGTCAAATGGTGACAGATTTACTTAAATGAGCTCTCAACATGAGTCTTAAAACAATGTGATAGGGGACACGGTGAAAGTGGCTGCATGAAAGTGAAAGTCTGCATAATTACCATGATCTAAGTTCCCTTCTTTCATGAAGACAGGGGAAGGTTGTGAAGGGAGCATGACAGGAAAATAGGAATCACATTTAGAAAGAAATGACATGCCAAAGAGTACAACTGAACTGCTGAGGCTATAAGCAACCCTGAAATTTGAGAAGTTTGTATCTAATCTTTGTATCTTGTGTCTCTTCCTCATTTAGATAGAATAGCAATTAATGGTTTAGAGCTCAGTTTCCTCCTCAGGCACTGGCCCTTGGCAATGAAACAGTAGCTGATCAACAGGTAGACTTCAGCACTCAGCTGAGGAGGATCTGAGAAATAAAGGACAAGCCTTCCAGGTTACAGAAAGGATTGCTGCAAGATAGTGTGGAACTGCAGTCAAGAGAAAATGCTTAATTGTAGTTTTGAACCCCCAGACCTGGGCTCTTGGCAAAGCAAGAGCAGGAGCGAGCAGTGAGCAGGACTGTGTGGGTGTCCTGCTTGATCTTACCATTCTTTCTGAATGCTTAGAGGGCAACTGATATAAAACATAAAGCATAAGCCCAGAAAACAGATGCCTTTTCCCAGTAAAACAGTGCAAGTATTGAAGGATCCTATTCTCAGTCAGGTACAGCTGTATATATAGGCATGTGTATAATACAGGTAAAACAAATGTCTCTTGAGGTCATATACTCTATGGTGACTCAGGACAAGGGCCATTCATACCTGAGATACATTCATTTGAGAAGTTTGCTTTGGCTTTGGGTTTATAAGAAGAATGTGAATGCAATTTGGTCTCTCTACGTACCACCCTGTCTTTCACCAAAGCAGGGCCTTGATAAACAGGGGAGTGTTCCTGACATCTGGGGAAAGCAAGACAGCTTCTGGCAGCCTGTAAGTGTTGTGTCATGTAAACAGCCTTGTGGTGTTTGCCCCACCTACCACAGGAGCTTGCTCTGCTGTGGGAAGGAGCCACACAGACTCTGAATGGAGGAAAGATAGAGATGGCTTGTTTTGACAAGACCCTGTTTTGCAGAACTATGCAGAAGAGAAAAGCTGCTTTATTTGACAAAACACATGGTGAGTGTCACTTTGGTAGTAAAAGAAATAGAAGAAGTAATTCCATTCTTAGCTGTAGATTCAGGTTTCTAGAGGAGAAACAAAGTGAAAGAACTCTTTCATGCAGGAAGAAAGAATATTGCAATAAACAGAGAGCAATTTTATTTCATTTATTCCTTCTGCCTCAGGCTCTTAAATGAAGGAAGGGAGCTTCTGAGTTGCCAGTTCCAGTACCGTTGAAGGCATTTGCAATCAGCATTTTTGTAAACTGGTCAGGCTCCAACTTAAAATTTACTGTGTTTGATTGGTACTACTCCTTAGGGAAACCTTTTTTTCATAACTGTGCATCTCTGAGAGCTGTTTTTGAGAAAATATTTGAGCATCTAATTTGTTTCATATTTTGGAATAATTTAGAGACAGAATTTTAAAGGAATACCTACAAATTAGCTTTTACTCTTCCTTTCTGTGAGAAAAGTCTTCCTTTCATTACAGTGGAATACAGTTTTGGAATACATAATCTCTTGTCCTTGGAGCCATTGTGGGAGTGACCCTTAGTCCATGTTTAATGATGGTTCAGAGGTCAGCAATATTCTCTTTAAACACAACAGTCTCTCTAGACAATAAAAAGAATTTGAAGCATCTTTTCATGCAATCATTCCATCACACAGCTCCATAAAGATAGTTTGGATTTCCTTAATTTTATTGTACTGTATTAAAAGTGACATCACAAATGCGTAACACAAGAGGCATTCACAACTCAATAATTTTCACTAGGTGTAATGGCCTTTAATGCTACCTCTTAGTAAGCGTGGATAGATAGTGAAATGCAAAATCCAACATATGCCCAATAACAGATCTTGATGGCCCACTGCCACTGTTTTCCTCAGTCCCTTCTATTCTGTGGTTATCATAGTATCTAGAATTTTTCACTGAGTAGGAAATCATTAGCATTAACACTTAAACATGACTTACGCAATGCCTATGGTCATAGAATCAGAATCATATGGTCATAAAATCATGGAATGGTTTGGATTGGAATGAGCCTTAAAGATCATCTGGGTTCCAACCCCTCTACCATTGGCAGGGACACCTTCCTCTGGTCCAGGTTTCTCAAAGCCCCATCCAAACTGGCCTTGAATATTTCCAGGGATGGAGGAACCACAGCTTCTCTGGGCAACCTATTCAAGTGTCTCACCACCCTCACAGCGAAGAGTTTCTCCCTAGTATCCAACATAAACCTACTCTGTTTCTGTTTAAGGCCCAAGTAAGGCACAGTGAATGGAAGGGAATGCTGTCAGCTTGGTCTAAGAAGCCATGGTCCAAGCACTGCATGCCAGTTAGCAATGGAGATGAGGCTGTTGCCAAAGTTTATAGAATTGTATGGTTATTAGACCTTTGCTAGTGATGCTGCTTTGGGTGGAAAGTAGATCCTGTCCCTCTATCTTCCCCTTTACTATTTTTTTCCATTCAAAACCTGAGTTCTCTGAAGGCTGCTTAAACTGGGCTATGCCTCATGGTGACAAAAATCCAGTAATGCCTTTTTACTTAACTGAATTTCTGAATCATGAAGACTAAGAAAAAAATAGCACACACACATCACAGATCTGAAACTCTGATAAGCTTCTGAGTAGTATTGTGTAGGCTTTGTACATCTTTGTACATCAAGTTCTTACTTATGGTACTGGATAAGCTTGTCACAAAAAAAAAAGCAGTTAACAAAGTGAAAAAATCTTACAACTTATTTAAAGGAGAGAATTTTTTCAATTTGAGTAATTTGAAAACTAAAAATTGTAGTGCAGACCATAAGCAATTTAAGTGTATCCTATAGTAGTCAGTCTGGTCACCTCAAGGAAGTTTATCTTCAGTGATCAAGACTCAGAAATATTTTCTCTCACATCACCTTCAATGCTTTAAAGAGCAAAACTCAAAGTTGAAGGAGATTCTGAAACACTTACTGAAATATCTGTTTACAGGCTCTAGAGAGTTAGATGGAACCATTGTTTTCTTTGTGGAAGTAGAGGTATAAGGTAGAAAATTTGGTATTTTCTGTAGGTTCAAATGTACAAATCAAACCACCAACATTTTTCTGATTGTTATTAACCCATTTCAGAAGCAAAAAATATAGTGAGACATTTCTAAGTTACTTACAAGTGTCAGAATTTTTTTGTTTGAGAATGGATTTTCTGAGACCCCTGCACAATGGGATTTCAATAGCTGCTGGTAAATAAAGGCACTTGACTTTTGCATGTACCTTTGCATGTACCAGGCTATAAGTCACTTATAGAAAACAGCAGTGTTTTGAATCATCATAGTTTAGACTCTTTGTCCTGATCTGAAATTTTTTATCTGCAGCAGCCTATTTTATGTAACCCTGTGTCCATATACTATGGGTTGAAGAGCTTCTTGTCAGTAGTTCCTTTTTTGATGGAAAAATATTTAATTTAGCTTTTTGTCACATAACATCTACTAGAAAATAAGTGTTTGAAATAGAAAAAAACTGAACCCCTACACTTTTCTACTACATATTTTCTTAGATAAAACCATATTTAATCTCTTAGTAGACATGACTAGGATATTATTTATACTCACAGAAATGTTCTCTGTTTTTTAATCACTGATACAAAAGGAAAAAAAATATATTTGAATGTTCTTATGAACAACTTAAAATGAAAGAACACTATAGCTCAGAGGAGCTTGACAGTTCTGGCACTCTGAAAAGTGACAACCTGAGTGGAAGTAGAGGGCAGGTCATAGAGAGTCAGCAGGGTGCCTTCCCCTTCAGCTTTTGGATACTATTAGTTTACGTGCTCCTGTCCTCCATCACTTCCCTTTCAAGGAAGGTTAGGCAAAGCTGATACACTTCCACAAAATGTTCTTATGTGTTAACATTTTTCAGAGAAAGAGTGTCAAAAATTCCTCCTCCACCTCTGTATCCAAGTCTACTTCTGGTTTATATTGTATAACAAAAATGTAATAATTTACATAAGTTGATTGCTCAAAAAGACTATTATGACTGAATTTCTAAGACACATAGATACTGAATTGCTTGAATGATAAAAACAAAAAAACCACTGTGGAGCTATCAAACCTGAGCTGGAATTCTGCAGCCAATGGAATTTTTCAATTTGGCTGCAACAAAACATGACATTATGCTGATATTTTCAAATCTGGCTTCCTGATGCCAGGCACACAGTCCTTAGGCAGACAGCTATACGGTCCCAGCCCTGAGTGTCTTATTGCTCTGGAAAATCAATCCCACAGCTGTCAAATTAAGGATTTCATGACACTGTAGAGGCCCAATATTGAAAAAGTAGGCTTTGCTACTGAAGTCTGCGAGGATTCATCCTGCGTACAACTCCAAGTATTTTACAGCCAAAAGCAATGATATATTTTGGGTAACTCCCTCCATCCCTGATGTTCATGGAGTTGCTGGAGGCCAAGGGTAGGGCCCAGATGTGGCAAACCCAACAAGCCTCCCCCAACTGGAAAAGGCCTATGGTTGCATCTTCAAGCACACTTTTTTGTCAGGCTGTGGAATGTGTGCCAATATTCCTTGCTCTGAGCTGTGGGTTTTTCACCCAGACTGGGTAGGGCTGTCCTGTCTCCCACCCAGCTCTCCACGTCTCAGTGAGGGGCTTGGATTTTGTGTTTATTACCTCACAGTGACACCTGCTGGAAAAGAAGCTTCATTCAGGCAAGGAAGATTTATTTTCACTATGAATTAAAGTTTACTGGATGCCGGGAGCAGGACATAATGTGAGGCAAGGATCACAGAAAAGACTAGCACAAGTGGAAAAACACCAGCAGAGTATTTAAAAACTTCCTGAGAACGGCACTGCAATCTTGTAAGGAAGCCTGTTGCAGTTTCCTGAAGGCCAGCGATGACTGACCACAGTTTCACACCCAAAGTGCAGCACTATTTCAGTCCCAGTGCAGACTTCCGAGGAATGTGCTGTCTCTCTGCGCAGTGATTTCCGGGGATGCTGAAGTCGTCTTTCAGACATCTAGTGGGATGGAGCGGACATCAATGTATGGAGCATGTTTTTCTCCCATTCTCATATTTTAGGAAAATGTGTTTTCTTCTATAAAAAGCGTAGTTCTCACTCGGGGGTCCGTGTGTAGTCTCTCAGCTTCCGGAGTGATTCAGAAAGCAAAAGGAAGGTAGGGAGGAAATCTGCCACCGGGCATTCAGAAGAGCTGTTCTCAGCACAGCCGTGTAACATTCAGCAAACCAAGACTGAATGGGTTCCTCCCACCAGAGAAAACACCACTAGATGTCACTAAATGCCAGGGATTGTCAGCGCTGTTCCCAAGACGTGCATCAAAGGGAAAACACTGCGCATATTTCATATATACACAGCTTTATTATTACGCTTTTTTGCAATGACCAAAGTGTGAGGTCATTTCAGCTTTTAGTAAGATTTGCATTTATTTTGGAAAATACCTCTGGCTTCCAAATGGAACACGTAAACCTTCATCTTTCCAATTTTGATTGTATATATTTATTTATTTTACATACAACATGGGTGAAATAATCTCGGTCTGTCTAGGCTGTTAAATTCTACGTGTTTACGTTTGAGAGGAGTTACTTTAGTATCAGGATTAAAATAATGACGGCGTTTAATCTGGGTTTCCTGCCATCTCTGTACTCAGAGAGGTTGTACTCAATGGAATTCTCATCAACATCTTGTGCAGCCAAAGGAAAAGTTGACCCATCTGTACTTGTTTTTAGAATACTTTTGTATGTGCACATACAACACACACAGGAAGTGTTAAAACTAAGACTGCTAATGAAGCTGCAGACACAGCTTTGTCCTACCAGCCTATGTATTTTAGAACAAACATTTTTCTAAGTGTGGTTTCTCCCTCAGATCGAGTTGTGATTTCCTTAGCAGTGTGGGAGGACACTGAGAGAAAGCAGATTTTGAGTACAGTGGCCTAACTGATTTTGAGAGGTGTATCAGAGGTCTTCCAGCAATATCCTAACACCAACTCTCCTTGGTTCTCTGCTCAGTGATTGTCTGGTCTTTCTTCAGAAAGGATGTGGATTCATCTCTGCTGGAGCTGCTGCTGCTGGGCTCTGACACACGGCCCTGAGCAGAGCTCTGTACGGCAGAGCTTCCTTAAACTAGCGCTGCTGAGGGTCTCCTGGGAAAAGCTCTGAAGATATTTGTGTTTCTTCAATCAAATATTTGGTGCCAAAGGAAGGATGGAAGTATGTGCTGGAATAGGAAATAACAAAGGGTAAAGTGAATAGCCATTCCTTCTGCTGAGGGAACAAAAGTTCCACAGAAGAAAATGTAGTGTTTGTGTCTATTGGTAATGACTACTTCTTAATGCATTCAAGGAAATTGTGCTGAGATTACCTGCTCATCTTTTGCTCTTTGTCACATGATAGGAACATTTTCTGAGTTTTGCTTTTGCCAAAAGAAATTAAAAAAAATATATATATTCCACAATTCAACCTCTCCTCCTCTTAGAAAGACATTCTCGCTCTAGAATCTAATATTTTATAATTATAGTTTTCTCTGACAGGGAGCTGTAAGAGTAAACCTCTCATTGCTCTGATCATTGAGTTTGGCTATGCTGCTTATCCCCACTCAGACATATTAATTTTGAATTCTCACACACAGAGCGGTAAAATTCTTTCTGGCACAGTTTTTTCCACATAGAAAATGAAGATGACTTTATCTCACATACCTCATGTTTTAAGGCTTAATACATACATGTTTGCAGAGTGCATTGAAGATGAAAAGCAGGGTATTATAAGCGGTACCTTCTACTTTGATCATAAAAGGCACATTAGGGCTTTTCCTCATCCCTCAAATAAACAGCAGTGCTATTCCTTTCTAGACATCCATAAAAATATATCTGCAAAACAGGAAGAAAAATAATTATAAGATAAGGCTTCATAAATAAAGAAATACAGAAATAAATAATTTTAAGATGACAATTGAAATCTCTCTTACAGGCTTCTTTTGATCTCCTCGAGGCTCATTAAATTGTGGGTGGCAGACTCTGCTTCCATATTTGAGAAAGGAGCTAAAGTGCTGCTTCTGTGCAAGCAGAAGTTTCAAAGGTAATGAGGCTTGGGACCTATAGACCAGAAAGTATAGGTTGATTTGCATGCATTTTCCACCTCTCCTGCTGCTTATTTGCATTGTTCGTCATTTTCCAGCCAGCTCAGAAATCCTCAGCTGATTTGTTAATATTTGCACAGTGCTCATAAGCATTACTGATAGTCTTCAGGTAGACAGGGAAAAAAGGCACTGGCCCAGTGAACTTCCAATCAAATTAGTTGAGTTGTGACACTCATTTTCATCTGTTCCTTAACCTGGATGAGCATCAAAGATTTTCCATAGCAACTGGGAATGATAAATTCGCAGAAATATGTTCTAAATTGAAAGTCTATAATAGAAAGGAAGTGCTGAAATTCCTCTTCCTTGGGTTCTATATGTAAGGGATATAGATATCCTCTATTTTTCTGTGGATATTCTTGCTTATTTTCTTCCTCTTTTGTCTGCAGTTTTTTTCTTTTTTCTTTTTTTCCTTCATATTCCTTTGCTGTTTAGGGTTGAGTTATGCTACAAATCAAATATCTGTGTAAGGATTGATGTGGAATTGTCTCAGCAGATATACCAAAAGCAAAATGGCCCTTTGGATGCTGACTGACTGCCTTTACCTAACTTTTGTTACATGCTTTGTTTGTTAGCTTTGTGTGCCAGTGCTGCACATAAGCAGTGATAGCAGTGAGATCCCCTGCCCCTGGAATGGACTTCAGATTCCAGCTCTATGTTATGGACTAGAAGTAGTATCTTAATGCATCTTCAAAAGGAGAAGAAAATTATTTGAACTTCTTATATAAGCTAAAAGAGACAAGCAAATTCTAACCCCATGAACAGCTTACATTACAAGTTCATTACGAAGTGGTCCTTAATAGATTCTTCTCTTTGTTATGATGCCTAACAATTCCTTTTCAGGAAGGTTGACTTTAAAAAGGATACCCCAAATAACATGCTGGAGTGTCATAAATGACTGCTACACACTGATTGCTGATTGTCCATGACATCTTCCAGCACAGAATGTGAGGACTTGCTGTTGTGGTGAGCAGCTGTGCCCACGCCAGCCCATCCTGCTGTGTGGCACCACTGCACACAGGTACACAGCAAGCATCTGTGCAGAGTGCAACCTAAAATGAGTTCTCACCATGATACTCTTTTGGCAAAGGAAAGTAATCAAGAAATGTGCAAAGCAGATTAATTCAGTCCTTGTTTTTACTGTGAGTGACTTTTCACATGCTGTTGAAAGTCTGCAGTGCTGTTTCTAATGGCAGAGGGAGTTAAAATGAGACAGGAGAGGGTGAAGAGAGCTGTTCACCCCTGCACAGCAATACTAGTATGGAAGATTTTTGTGTAAAGTGCATCATTTCTTTGTATATTAGCTCCTGCTGAGACTGAATCCTAACTGGGACAAAAGCACAGCACAAGAAAGCTGATAGTGCTTAAATCTGTGCTAGATTACTTTCTACCTCTTTCCTTTCTATGGTTTAAGGAGTCAACAATAAGCATATCATGTTCTCAGTATGCAGCATTTCTGTAAAGAGAACAAAAATTTCCTTAAAAACTACAAAGGAGCTCCTGAGCATATGTTGTTATCAACAAAGTTTTTGACAATAGGCAAGAAGCAAAATAGAAAATACATTTTTGAGCAGCATTCTGACAGGTTTATTGAAAGCTCATTGTGAAACTACAGTACCTCCTACTAAGTCAAATCACAAAGAATCCATGAAATCAAAGACACAGCTATGAAACTTATAATCAGCTGTTAAAATAGAAAAAAAATCATGCTTGGAGAAGAACATTTTGCATTATAAAGTCAGCAATGAGCAGCTACAAATAGGGAAGCAAAAAGGCATTATCTTCTGTTTCCAAACAATATTTGTGCACAGGGGACTGAAATCTGGACAGATTTACAGCTTCCCTTTCTAAAAAACTATGTTTTGTCATACAGATTAAAAATAGTATGCAGATAATGGCTAGAAGATTTTAACAATGAGGTGTTATGACCACTTCCTAATGCCCTCAGTAGTAGCTGCTGCTGCTAGAGAGGAGCATGTGGTTTGCCACATGTCATGTAGGAGATCAGCTGGTTTTCTCTTCAACATTAGTCCCCTCAATGTTGAGCTGGGGCAGTCAAAAGCTTGTTTGGATAGTGGAAGAGAAGAATATCAAAAAGAGGATTGGAATTAGTATTCAAATGAATAGTGTGAAATGTCAAAGTGAGATTATGAGGGTAATGATACACAGTCGTGTATGAAAATGTAAAGAAGGCTTTATTTTAAGAAACAAAATTTCACCAAAAAAAGAGAATAAAGAGATTGGCCCCACCAAAATGGTGACTTTCAAATAGAATGTAAATCTTTAATATGAAGCACCTCTATAAGTACTGTTGTGAAATCGGCAAATAAGTTTAAGAAGATTTTTATCCTTATCCAGATACATATCCTGATTTTTACCTATATCTAAAAATATCTAAAATAAATAGATTTACAATTTAATATTTTCTCCAGAACCTAAGATAATGACACCAAATATATTTTTTAAAAATTAATGTTACTTAAAATAATTCTTAATTTATACTTGTGAATGAAAAATACAAGAAACATGCAGTGCAAAGTAAAATGATTGATTTATTATCTTTGTTACTTGGTTACAAAAAGATTTGAGTATTTGCTTGTGTTTATTTTTATATAAGTGCTATCTGTTTTTCTGTGCAATGAAAGCTAGATGGTCTGGGTGGGGGAGTGAGAGAACAAATGCAGGTGTAATGTAATGTGTCTGCAGCTTCTCAGGTGGTGTGAAAGTCACCAGAACAGAAGGACCTGTATGGAACTAATCTGTAATGGTCCTTTCCTGTGATGTTGGTACCAAGCTGTGTTACAGTTGAAAGTGCAACCCAATATGATTGTTTTATTACTGTATAGGTCTCTTGAAATGTCATCTTTCTTTCAAGCAAGGTAAGTGAGCTTTTAGTTGTCTTCAGTATTTTTTATTGGTAGATTATTAACTTTGAAAACACCTTTTCCCAGCAATTCTAGTTTTTGGTGGAAGACTGGAGCCTACTTTTGAATAGTTAGTGGTGAGTGAATCCAAATGAATTCCTTAGATTCCGGAATAGAGCTGAACATTGACTATACTTGCAGTAGGCATGGCCCCATACCTGCTGCACGGGAATATGTGTATGTCATTTTAGTTTTTTGTTTTTCATTTAAAGAAAATGGAAAATTTTATGATGCTTTGTAGACTATGTCAGTCCATGGATTACATCTTGATTAATCCTGTCTTAGAGGTTGCTAGGGGACAGAACAGTGTGATATTGAAAAAAAAATTTTCTGTTTGTTTTACTTAAAGGATGCATGCATCTGTTGGATGATATTAAAAAAATGTTTCTACACGTTGAAGTTAAATCTAAAATCAGTCACAGAAAGAGCTTGTGCTGTATTGCTAGCTGCGGAGCTTATTTCAGAAAGAATAACTCCCCTCTGTCTTACCAGTACTCGCCCCACTTAGTTTGAATAGAGCAGCTTCTGCTCCTGCTTTCAGAGCCACACAGAGTCGTATTTTGTAAACCCAGAGAAATACAGGTGTCCAAGAGTTCTTTGTCTTTCTAAGCTTCACTTGACTGTCACTGTTATTTCTCCAGTGGAAAACTCATCTTTTTTTCTGTTTTAACCCACTTCTTTTACTGAAAGAACAAAAAAAAGACCAGCATTTTTGTTCCTTTTGAAGTTGCCCTCAGAGCAAAATATGACCCTCTGCTTCACAGTTAGAACATCTGAGGAACTTCTCCCATTGATGTTAGCACATCCCAGTGACCAGATGAGTTGTCTAAGACTGACATGTGTTTTTGCTTCTGTGTGTGATTTATCTCCTCTTTATCCAGAGGAAGAGCCCACATCAGCATTGATACCTTTAGGCACACAGTACCTTCCTGCTCTACAACAAAGATGTCTCTGCTATGGCACTCCATTCCTGACAGGTGACACACCTGCACAGAGAACCTGACCCACCAAACTGCTGTATGTCTGAACTGCACAAATTCCAAGGCTAGATGAGATATATGTATGGTCTTAATTTATTCTAAAAAATGCAAATTCTTCTGCTTCAAATCCCTCTACCTCTTTATGCCTCAGATGCTGTTTGTCCTCTTTCTCCTGCATATGTGCTACTCACATCCTACCTTCCCGAATAACACAACATATTGCAGGACTGATAGGGTGATTTCTCTGTACCAGAAAGAGTGGAATGCCCACCCTTGATTTGTTCTGCTAAAAGGAAACATTTTCTGTGTAAATTCCCCAGCCCTCACAGACTATCCTGTGTTGCATTTGGTAGAAGAAAAAGAACACGAGTTAAGTATCTGCAAAAAAAAGATTAAATGAAACGACGCTTATTGCAAGAACATAATGATTTTTTTTATTTTAATTGCAAATATAATGATTTCATTATTTTAATTGCATAATTTTAATTCATTATTTTAATTGCATCTTGGTGAGGTACTGACGGAATTTGAGAATCAATTCTTCAAAACGTTTACAAGCAGACAGTTGAAAATAGCTAACCATATGGGGATGTGTATGATTTGGGCTTTTTTCTAAACAAAATTTTCAGCTGTTCATCCTGACCTGCTTCATGAGGGTAGCAGTTCACAGGCCATCAGCAGAGCAACACAGAGAACAACACAGCTCAGAGTGATGTGATCTTGAGAAAGTGCTAAGCCTGTGCACATTTCTGTGCTCAATGACTCTTTGACTCATACAAAAGAGATGGAGTATTTTACATGTGTAGTCATACTGCTGCCTGTGGATTATTGCTGTGGATGTGACCAGAGACTTCTGTAATTTTGCATATTTGCATGTCAGCAAGCACCTGAAGCTTGATAAATACAGCTGAAAACAAGGTGTTGCAAGCAAGCAAAGGAGCCTTCAGGTATTACTGCTATTGACAGTTTTATCCAGTGTACTAAGTTATTGTGCAAAATCCACATTCAGTAAAACATTGTCAAGGAAGCACCCTGACACAATTATTTGGATGGATTGTTGGATCTGCTTGTTCCTGCAACCTTATCCAGCTGACACACACAAATGGGCTGGAAACCTAGCTTTGTTATGCAGCCAGGTTATTTACAATTGCTTGAATAAAACAAAAGAGATCCTGCAATTAGACTTTCAGAAAGACTGAGCTAATTTACATCACAGTTACTGAGTATTAGTCTTGCCTTCTTTATGTAGTATTAAATCAACAGCTTGCTCAGAAATAAAAGCTGAGACAGAAAATGAGTAAGTCCCTTGTGTGCATGCAGTGATGGTTACCTGAGTGATGCTTAGGTTAATGCACATCTCCTGGTACAGAACAATTCAACTTCTTTTGTGGAAGATGAACAAGAGTCTTCATCTTAATTCTTTGAGGTCACAGTTTTTTGCCTGACTTTCATCCAGTCAGAGGAGTATGATTAAAATTCAGATCTATTAATTTGAATCATATTAATCAGATGAATCAGATTAATAACTTGCTCTACATTCTGCGAGGATCATGATTATTTTTGTAGTGCAAATGTCCATGGAGGGTCACTTTTCCCTCTGTAACTTTCGTTGTAACTTGAACAAAACCTGCAGTACCATCTAAATAGATAAAAAATAATAAGGTATTGACTTTTAAAAAAGCCCCATGTCTACCATACAAAAAATTACTCTGTTAAACTTCTACACCTGCCCTTGAAATTTAAAAATATATTTTTGATCTGCTGTAGCTGATTCATGCACCTTTCATAGCACACTTGACAACAGAGGAAATCAATTTGCAATAAGAAACCAATGCAATATTAGTTCAGAGACACACACTAGAAAAACATCATAAAGCATGTAACAGGTAGGCTCCAGTCACTAATTCTTAATTGCTACCTAGGGGAAAAAAAATCAATTCTCGGTAAAATTTCAGCAAACCTGCAGTCTAGTTTAAAACATGACTTTTAATTAAATATGTTGCATGACCAAATGAGTACACCAAAAATGATGATAATTTTAAATTCTTCTTGTCTGTATTAGAATGAAACATGCTCCATTCACCATCTTAGAAAAGATTTATCTCTGCTTAGCCACCCCTCCAGGGACGCACAATCTGGTGGTTCAGATCGCATTGCAGGGTCTCACAACTGATACTTCCTCAGACAAACAAGTGACACCAGCTGGACTTGCTACCCTTGTTGTGCCATACTCTGCCTTTGGAGGTTTCACACTGCTAATAACTCTGAGACACATTCTCTGAACCTCATGTGATCGAAGCAGGGGGGCTGGACACAGCCCAGGAGCCATAAAAACGTGTTCAGGTCCTCCTGAAGTTAGTAGAGCATCAGTGTGTGTTAAAGTTATTTGCAGAAAAGGTATGGAATGAGTTCTGAATTTAAAAGTTCATAATTGAGTCGTCGAAAGGAGCTTCTCTAAGCAGATTATTTACATAAATAAGTGGAAGCTGAGGTACCCTTGGCAGCATAACTTGGATTGGGATGACTGCTGATGTTCTGTATGGCACCACAGCTGAACTCCATGGAACTATAGGTCAGTTGAGTTTGGCACCTGAAGCAGCTGTCATGTCTCTTTTGACTGCAAAGAAACAGATTCATAACTACAGTATTGCGGTATGATGCCATGATTTGCCTCAGGCCCCTCCCAGATGATTCCCTGCCAGGTTTGTCAATCATTCCTCCTTTCCACATCCTGACCCCTGATGAGTGCTGCCTGTCAACCCTGGCATTCCAGAAGGGCGTCGAGTGGTTGGCAGCATTCAGAAGATGCTTCCCATCCCTGGAAAGACATTGGGCCATCCAAGTGTCCTCTGTCCCCTAGGACCTTCTCCCCCATACCTGGTTGGTGTCACCTGTGTTCCTTCCCTCCCCCTCTCCCCTGGTTAAAAGGGCTCACCTGCCATGGGGTCAGGAGTTCTGGTGGAGCTGTTGCTGGATTCACAGGCCTTTGGGCCAGGAATAAAACTCTGAGTCTAAACCCTCCATCAGAACCGACTCCTCTCCTTCACTATTGCCTTGGAACCTCTCTGTCAAAGGTAAATCTGGGCTCCTGAATGCCTGGACTTGTTTCCAAGAGCCCAACTGCAACATCCAGACAGCCTGAGGTACCACTGGGGTGAGAACACCACAGTGCTGCCAGATGGACAAACAGCGAGGGCCAGCAAGCTCAGGCACAACCTCCTGGTAATATTAAACCCCAATACTACAGAATCATAGACTGGGTTGGGTTTGAAGGGTCACAGTGAGCAGGGACATCTCCTGCTAGGTCAGATTGCTCACAGTCCTGTCCAACCTTACCTTGAATGTTTCCAGGAATGGGGCATCCACCATCTTACTGGGCAACCTGGTCCAGTGTCTCATCACCCGCAACATAAAAATGTTTTTTCTTATATCTACTCTGAATCTACAGTCTTCTAATTTAAAAGCATTACCCTTTGCCGTACTGCAACAGGCTCCACTAAAAAAAACCAAACCTGTCCCCATCCTTCTTGTAAGCACCCTGCTTACAGAAGGCCACAGAAGGTGTTCCCAGAGTCTTTTCTTTTTCAGGGTGAACAACCTCCGGTCTCCCATCCTGTCCTTAAGGGAAAGGTGCTTCAGTCCTCTGATCATTTCTGTGGTCCTTCACCAGAGCTGCTCCAACAAATCCACATGTTTCCTGTTCTGGAGTCCCAGAGCTGGATTCAGAACTACAAGAGGGGTCTCACCAGAGCAGAGTAAAGGGACAGAATCACTTTCTCTTATCTGCTGATCATGTTTTTTATGCATTATATCACTGATGAAGGTATTAAACTGTATGGGTCCCAAGATGAATAACATGATAGATAAAATTACATATTTTGTGGTTACTTCTACTTAATGAACCAAGAAGGTTCTTTCAGTGGCACGTTACCCGGCTTACATCCTAAAAAAAAACAAAAGTCAATGGGCTCCATATTCTGTCTATTCTGTCTAGTAAATTCTCAAGTGTAAGTAGCATTTGTCTTATCTCTAGTTTATGTGCATATGGCGTAATCTCTTTTTCTTTTTTTCTTTCCCTTGATTGAATTTCTCTAACTGATCCTGTAGAGCAGAGATTACTCCATAGTAGAACTTTCTTCCTTCACCATTGTGCAAAATAAATTGAAGGGAATGGCTGTGATATTCTCTGATTACCAATGAAGGAAAGAAGTTATACAGGCAAATCTAATTTTGAAATCCATGCCATCTAAGAGCAGAATAAATTCTTATGTAAATAATGTGTTGTATTAATTATATATATTCTTTCAGAAAGCTATGGGGAATTTCCCACTTAAAGTCACAAGGAAATTTACCAGATGTTGAGAGCTGCACTATGCTGGCATGTCTGGAAGATGTTATTTTCCAAGGCCCTGCATTGTGAACTGGTGTAAATTCTATATGTATTATTTTAAATTAGCCTTCAACTGCAAAAAATCCCCACTTGTGTTCAAGTACTTATCCTGCAGCTTATTATGTTAGCTAATTTTAAAAGGAGATTGAAGTAGAAAATCACATAACAAGGAGACAAAATATCTTGCATATGATCCACAATATGGAAAAAACTCAGCCCATTGCAGCAAGCAGGTGTTCATATATTTTCAATGAAACATTTTTTTTAAAAGGATGGTTTGGATTTTGTTATTTTTAATAAAAGAATCCACATGCCTATTTTAGATCTGTTTAAAAAACATTGCAAATGTTATTTCTGGGCACAGCATTCCTTGTTTTTCACTGTGAAAAACTTTACTTTTTTTACTTTTTTACTTTACTCTTTACTTTTCACAAGGGTGGAAATAGAGTAGTAGTTGTTTCTATGCACTATTTCCATGATCCTCCTAATGGTAAGGTCTAGTCCTCTTCTTGGGCTCCTCTGTGCTAATTTCCAATGTGATACCAAAGAAGCAGTTGTAGGAGATTTGTAGGTCTGTGCTGCTTCTTCAAATCCACTGACTCCTGTTTTATATTTCCTTTCCAATCAGTGGAGTTTTGTGTTCTTGCCAAGAGTTTCTACAGCTGCATTTCCATGACTAGGCAATGATAACAGGACACTTACAATAGCATTCTCCACATCTGATATACTTGCTTTAAAAGAAATAACTCACCTGGAAGTTGGCTATCTGACACTCTTCTAAGAAAAAAACAGATCCTGTTTCAGGATATTCCCATTCTAAAACCTGTTTTCTGTCTGAATCAGTATACAGTGCAAATAACTGCATAAGTGCTTATGAACTGTGTGAATTGAGCATTAGAATTTCTGTGAATAGTGTTTTGTTCAGAGAAGCATTCAATGTCCAAATTTTCATAGTCCCAGGAGTATGGAATATAAACTTCACTAAGCAAAGCAAATGTTGGCTAAGTAATGTGAGCTATCTCCAGGGTAGAAACACAAGAGACATTATCTCCAAGTAAAACAGATCTTTCCTTTATAAACAATGCCACATTGCATCTTGCTTCAGGCTGTGTACCATAGTATCACAACTACAATTTTACCCTGGTAGTTTGCCTTTATCCATATACAGTCAGTGGCACAAGGTGTTCAAGTGACCTACAGAGTTTTTGAAGCCTTGAATTTTGCAATAAATAATGATGAAAGTACAGCCTTGAGAGCATTAGGGAAACAACATCAGACGAAGAGGGAACTACTGCACAGAGGCCTCAAGTGAACAAAGGAGTTTAAGCTTATGCATAACTGAGATGACAAGAACTGCTATTGCTGAAACAAGTTGTGTGGGGAGAGTTTAGTACATTTTCTACTATATCTGTCTTCTGCAGTATTAATATCATGGAGTACCTGCATCAAAAACTGGAGGCGACTAAGATATTCCAAGACTGATGAGTGATCACTGAACACCTTTTATCCTGTTTATGGAATAAAATACCGAGACAGATTTGAAACTACTGCAATCCCCAGAGAGTCCATGATATCTGGAAATACAGATTATGGTAGTACCACAATCTTAGAAAAAGCCTTAGGAAGAACTAAGGACTGTTTTCTACAGCTGCAAGTTGCAACTCACCCAAAGAGGCATACAGAGAGAAGAAAGTGAATTCCAGAAACAAAGGAAGAAAAATAAGTTTTCATTGATAGATGTGGTAGAAGACCTTTGTATTCTTAAGACAAAGCGCCATGGACAGAGGAGCAAGTTACTATATTGCCATTTTAGCATTGAAAATTATGAAGTCTTTGCGATTGCATTTCCCACAGAAGTAGAAACCTTTTTAGTACTCATATTGCCAAGCGCTAGGAGAGTGGGAAAAATTTATTAAATTGGTGGCCAGTTGTCAAGTTATGAGCAGGCAGAAGCAGCTCATGAATTTTGGAAGCCTTGTTTTGTGCAGTAAGTTAAAATTGGGCATTTAACAATATTGTATAGAATTCTGTAGTCTTAAGCAGAAGCATAAACACGTCTTGCACAACTGTTTAAGGGAATTTAATCCCAGTATATGTAATCTAGCAAGGTAGAGATGTAGGATTTAACCACTACATGGCTGCACAAGATCAGGAAAGTTGCATACAACTGGCTTCTGTGATTGTATTACAGCACAGATATAACCAAAATAGCTTTAAATTAATGGCTGTGGGAAATGCTAGCAATATTGCTAATCATACAAGTTGTTTGATTTCATGGGTGGGTTCTAAACTCTTTGTTGATCTCTCTGCTGTAAGAACCTGCCATAAAACTGATTCAGATATAACAAGCAATGTGGTAGTTACTCTAGAGTTGTTCAAAACTGTGCTGTTGAGAGAAGCTCTTTTAACAGATGCACCTGAGAAATTGTTCCTCCTCTCAGGCTATGTTTGTACACTGAGGAGGCATTGATGCATTTATCTGCTCTAAGAGCCACACTTCATCTGTCTGGAATCCATGTGTAGTTCATATCACTCTGCTGTGCCTGTTTATGGCTAATAATGACATTTCTCTAGCTTTACCCTTCTTTGAAAGAACAGTTTTGCAGTCTGACCACATATTCCAGTACACAGCCAGCAGGAAAATGATAACTGGCAATGGCAGCTCAGCTGTGGAAAGACAGAGGCAATTCTTCTAAAATTCTCACTGGGCTAGAGCAGTGGTCACTGATATAAGAGCTCCCCTTCTCTAGCTGCAGCGACTCCCTGGGAACATATAGTGCCCTGGAGCAGTCAGGGGTTCCTCAAGAGTTTTTGGCTGTGAGATCAGCTGCATGGGTTATTCTGATTCTAAAAGTGTGCTGCACCTCCACATGTTCTCTTCTCGCCTTTCAAATTTACTGTTCTCTGTTCCTTTTCAAACTTGCTCCTTCCCTTCAGTCATCCCTAGCACAGGTGTCCTCTAGCAAAGGTTGCATTTTGAAATTGCATTTTCTTTTCAATGTTGAATGATGGGTGATTTTGGAAGAGTCTAGTGTGCTTTTATTTTTCACAACCATTTCATACAACTCAGTGATGAGATCCAACCTGGACTAGGGTTAGATATAGCAACGGCTGTCAAGGCAACAGAATTAAGATTATGAAGCACTAGAGATACATGTGAGTGTGATCAAAGTCTGCTTTAATAGTCAGGATATTAAAAAATGCCATTATTAAATGAATGTCAGGACAGAGCAACATGGTCTGGTGAGTGACATTCCTGACTATGGTTGAGGCCTTGGAACTAGATGACCTTTAATTTTCCTTCCAACTCAAGCGATTCCATGATTTTATGATGAATCTGGAGCAGAAGTGAGTGGAGAAATTAACAGCACAGAGCAGCTTATAGTTGCTGTAGACGACTTCAGATACCCAACAACATGGGATGTGCCAGTCAGGTTCACCAGTCAGCTCTTGGCTTTCAGCCAAGATTTGATCAAGTCAGCTTGATCAAACGGGGGATCACTGTTCCCACAAGCTGGGTGGGTGAAGGAGGCCCTGCTGTCACTGCTGCCCATGCTGGGAGGACAGCAGAGAGCAAGGGATGTCAAGGTACTGCCTGTACAACTGGACAGGTTGTAAATAGCCACTGAACTGCAAAAGTGACCTGTTCAAAAAGTCACACTGTGAACCAGGGAAATAGGCAACACTGCTATTCAGGTTTTCCCAAGAGGCGCAGGAATTGAAGGAAATAGCAGGCAGTCTTGAGTGCATTGTTTGCTATGTAAGTGGAGGCTAGAATTAAAAGCCTCTTTTACTCCAATATCTTTCATACAACACTAATAAATCAGTATAAAGATGGCTGAGATATTAGTAAAAATCTGTACCAAATGTTACAGAGGTGAGTATGCAATCATGCCTTAGAAGAGCTATGATTTCCTGACATATCTCCGTAGCCTGATCTGAGTAATTTATTTCTTGAAATCTCAACTTCAGGGAAGGCTGAGTGCATTTTCAAAACTGTAGGTTAGCACATCTTTTCTATTAGTCCTTTTTATTATTCTTTCCCTACCCAAAAACAAAATGCACAGTACGTGTCTCTGTGCAGAGTTAAAAAAAATCTGATTGCATTTTATTTTTAACCCATCTAGTGCTAGCATTTTGTAGTTGTCTGGAGCCTGCTGAAGTGAGAAAGAACAGTAATGAGGTGGTTTACAAGAACAGGCAATGCCTATGAGATTTTACAGTACACAGAAATACAGTGCAGACATTTCTGTACCAGCTGTGTTGTGGGAAGGGAGGTCAGTGACATATAGGCAAAAAGAAACCCTTAGCTCTGCCATACTTAGATTAGGCCAACCCAGCCTATGCCCTTCCTTCCTTCCTTGTTTTATAATGGAATGAGTGACACTGTCCTCCACAGCAGGGCTGGTGTGGATGTTTTCATAGGGTTTTAGACCAAGATCCAAACATCTGCAACGTAAATTTGCTAGTTCTTCCAGTAACTCCCTTCCTAGTAAAATCCCATGAAACATCTGAACTGGAAAATGGAATTTATGGGGAAAAAGGGTTGAGTGTAATTTATTTTCCCATGAGTATGAAGAACATAATAAAGGCCTGGTCCTCTGTCAGGGAATATGGAGATCCAAAAGAGTTGTTACTGAAAAGGGCTCCATGATTAGATGCATGACATCCAGTCAGGAGAACTCCAAAATGTAGTGTCAATCCAATTAAAAAATCGTGAGCATTGACAAAGGACGCTTTCCAAATAAACTAACAACTACTGTAGCCTGTGCCATCCCATGCAGACTGAATTTTGTGATCCCTCTGGCCCTCAAAGAGAATTATTTTCCAATGTATTACAGTGTCTTCCAAAAATTGTCAGTCTTAAGGGTTCTGTTGCAAGATTTCTCTTTTGTTTGAAGAACATTGGTTCTCCAGTCCCGCATCTGGTGGGAGATTATTTTGGATATTTATTTTGAGGTATGGAAGCTATCAAACAAGCTTTCCAAGATATTTCATCAGCTGACCTCCACATATCTCTCATGTTAGGATACCAGCACAGTTTTATTCTAGGGCCACAGTTTGCCTCAGGTAATCCAATTTCATTTAATAGACTGCTTTTATTCCAGCAGATCCTGCACTAAAAGGAAGCTTGTCTCCATGTCTGACATGAGATATAATTTTTTTTGTCTGAGTGAAAATGTACCTGAAAAATGTTAGGTAGAGCAAGGCTCTAACTCATGCAGGTTTAATGAAAAAATAGGTTGCTGTGCTGCTGCTTTTCTTCAGTTCATGGAGTCTCTGCTCTCATGATTTGAGAAAAAGCAAGGAAACTTACACTGTGTAGAAATATTGATTGGTCTGATTCTTTTTCCCAATATATTATGCATAAGAGCTGCTGACATGTGCAAAAACATTTCACTAGGTATGATCAGGAAGTAAATTCTGCCTGCTCCCCAGCATGGTCCAGCAAATTCTCCCAATAGCAAAACCAGTTAGGTAATCACATTATTTGCTAACTAAATCTCATTGTTCATATGCTGCTTTTCCAGCAGAGTGTTGCCCATTGAAATCGAGAGTTTACATGTTGTTCATTTGAGGCAGGTGTTTCTAACTGTCAAGAATACTCTAATTATTATTTTTCTAATTAAATTAGGCTTTTTAAAAAGGTTAACCATGACATTTTAATAGCTTCAGCTCATATTGACATTCTGAGGACACACTTCAGCTCAGCCACTTGTGACCAAAAAGGATGTTTTTCCAATTAAGAAATCTCTTTTTAAGGGCTTCTCCTAAATGACATCTATTTTACAGGAGGATG
>VZTB01003118.1:72172-83239 GCA_013397245.1 Thryothorus ludovicianus | reverse complement strand
AGTGTCCAACAGACAAAAAAAAAAAAAAAAGAACAAAAAAAGTTAATATGAACGGTTAGTTGTAGTCAATCCATACACATTTCTTCCTAATGCATCAGGGAAAGTCCTAAAGAAATCCAGAGAAAATTTATAGATATACTAGATTCATTAAGCTGTGTATCTGACACTTCAAATTACTTCAAAAAGTACAGGCTGCTGGAATACAGTTCCTTTCATTTTGCCTTTGCAAGTTGCACATGAGGTCCACTACAGGGATTTGAATTTTATTCTCTTCTGTACTGCCCAAGAAAAGAAAAAAAGACAGGAACTATCCCAGATGACCCATAGAAAAACGTATGTCAAAACTGCATTGATACAGCCAGGTGAGTGGATTAGAGTTGGAAGGAATCTGCATGGCAGTGAGTTGGTATTTCTGTGGCATGTTTAGTGAATTCCTATCAAGTACAAGGAAATAAAAAGGAGGAAATAAAAGACTTAAATACTGGGAAGACGATATGGCCCTTTGGTGACAGAAGTTAACTTCTTAACACAGAATGGAAATAGGATTGTGATTATCCAAGAGGGTCCTTGAAGATGAGGACAAGTAATTTATTCTTGCTGAAACATGAAAGAAGTGTTGGAGAAATGCAGAGCAGAGAATGATATTCACAAGTATCAGATCAAGACAAAAAATATCTTGTGGCTTTATTTAATTCTTCGCTTGGTAGCTGGTAGTAATTATCAGGCCAAAATTTTACTATAGATTTCATACAAATTTTGAATGGTCAAAATCAGAAAAAAAGCATTTTGTTTGCATGTAATGTTTGAAACTATGTTTTCCTATTTTAATTTTGAAGTACACCTTGAAGATAGTTACCATTACTGAGAGTTGGTGGGATTAATCCTGTGACTGGAGTGTGGCAATCAATGGCTCAGGCTGGTCAGAAGGGACAGGCAAGGTAGGGGGGGCAGAGGGTTTGCCTTCTGTGTCAAGAAATAGTCAGTTGGGAAATTTTCAATAACACTGTCTTCAGCAAAAAAAAAAAAAAATTGCTTAAATCATATTGAGTACCCTAACTTAACCACAAACGATATAACTTTTAAGAAACATTTGCCTGTTTAACTAAGCTTAAGGATAATGGATTTTTAATTTACATGAGCTTGTCTAACATTTTAAAAGCTTTTAAATAACAAATTTTCCATATTGAAGTATTCAGTGACACTACTGTACTATGGAAGGAAATATTTTGAAAGACATTAACTGGGACTGAGAATAACAATCCAAAATTTTATTTTGTTACAGCCCTGTGTGATTTGGTTTTGAACCACAACTCAAACTGTGGTTCAGTAGAAAGGAAGGAGAATGGATGAACTCCTTGACAGGACAACTCCTTGACAGGAGAAAGAAATGGTGTCTAAAAGTCTCCATTAACCTAAAAAGCATAAAATAATTGGAATCATGAGTTAGTTGTTAGCTGACTTTGGAACCAGCAGTGCCTGGAACTGATTATTTCTGGCTCTGTCAAAAGGTCTAGCTGCAGTGAACTGAATTACTATAGATGGTTTCAAGGGATAAGGAAAGATAAATGAGCCAAACAAAAAAGCCTGCAGGAAATTAAATGAAAATACAGATTTTGTGCTCTAACACAATATCACTGCTAAAACTGAGTGCAAAGGAAATAATGAATTCATTAGAATGAACACATGGGCAGTAAATGTTATTGCATCTAAATAACTTCTGACATAATTTTCCTCTATAGAGTAAGATGAGGTGGTGACACCATACATACAAACTTCCATCCTGTTTCAATTTTGAAGCATATTTAATCTTTTTTTTTGCTAATCAGACAGGATTCAAGCAATTGCACATCAGAATGTAAAGACTCAGGCAATGATCACTGAATTATGTAGTTCTTTTTACTTTTTAAAATAAAATATGTTAATTTGCTTTTCCTGGCTTGTTCTATGTAGCAGAAGATCTCTGAGTACATATTTCTGTGAAGGATGGAAACAATTTTTTGATAATAAAAATACTGGCAATAAATGGCATAAATTGAAAATCCAAGACAATATATAAAAAGAATACTATGAATAAAAGAACCACGAACTCATAATAAGATGCTAAAATGGAGAGGAATACATGAGGCAGTGCAAGTAAAGCATATTATCTAACCATCTGGTATAAAATCCTTTGTAAAGGAGTTGGAGGTCAAAGTACCTGATGTAACTAAGCCTTCTGCAAACTGGTAGTACAACATGAAGGGTGAGAAGAGAGTATTTTGACACCCATGTTTCTTAATTTGAAAAAGGTTTTACTCACTGATTTTCATAATAGACACATTTCGTACATTATAAACTCCTTTTAGAACTCACTGTTTAGTCTAGTAGGCAGTCAGGCACCCCAAACTTTATAATGTAATCATTAACTTGCTCACTAATGGGGAAGCTTTCATTGTCCATAAAAACATACATAAACATATCTGTGAACTTTGCATCCTTCTTACTCATTTTATTGTATTCAGTGTACCCCTGTGACTGAAGGGATAAGCGAGGATTTAACAGGTAATAGGAATAATCTATAGACCTGACCCAAATTCCTTTGCCCAGCTGACTTTTGTACACAGCTGTCTGCACTGTACAGAGGATAAAGAATAAAGGAGGTTACATGAGATAGGAGGGATGAATAAATACATCCTCTCTCATAATTTTAAATAATGTGTAACAAATAGACCTATCACCTCAATAAAGTCCTTTTGTTTTTTCTTTCTCTCTCCTTGTTGTTGGATTAAAGCATTGAGAAGTTGGGATCCAGCCCGGGACTTTGGATAAGATGACCCAGAGATCCCCTTCAACACCAGCAGTTCAGGGAGTCTGGCTTCCTTTAGCAGTGAGGGACTTGATCTTCTTGTAATAATCCCAGAAAGTGTGGTAACAGAGAGAGAAAATGGCATTAATGGGTGTCACATCTGGTGTGCCAACTCCGATTTACCTCAGGTGATGCTGGTACAGAAGTGTCCCAGGCCTGGGAGCTGTGTAGCCCTCATCTACACCTCTTCTACATCTGTTGCCAGCTGGATGTAGCTGAAATAGATTGAGGAGAGGGCAGATAATCTCACATAATAAATGTATAATGAGAAATATATCCAGTGTCAGAAAAGATTTTGAAATATGGGAGATGTGGAGGAAGAGAAGGAAAATACAAATAAAGGGATTATATAAGCTATTTTCCCCCAGAGTTTCTGCACCCTTAAGAATAGCTCTTTAATTTCTTTCAAAAATGATGCCTTCACACTGCTGTGATTTAAAAAGCAAAATAGGCACAATTTTCTTTTCTTATTGTAAGTGTGAGGAAAAGTAAAATTAATTGTCTAAAAATGCCACAGGCATGCTGTGTCTTCTACTGGGCATAAAGTGGTCTCTTGCATTCAACACTTTAACACACATCTGTTTTTCTGTGAATAACTGAGGAAAGGAGTGATTAGGATCTTTTGGTGAAATTCTGGTAATGATAAATGATGAACACTAACTATGATGGGTCTTTCCATGAGAAGATCTATTAATGCTAATATGAGTTCATTCTACTTCCAGCAAAGGAAATCCAGCTCCTTCTATCAAAAGTCATCTGTTAATTTCCTATATCAGGAGCCTAACAAGAGCTGCCTGTTCACCCCCTTAGTGCATGTATGAGTGAGTTTTTCTGACCCTTGACCTTGCTCAGTTGATTAACTGCAAAACAAAAGCAGGGGATGGACAACTAAATGTCTAATTAGCTCAACCTCAGCAATTTAGAGCAAGTCAATTTGCAGCACATTTAGCTTTACCAGATGTTGTTCAAGGATGTTTATTTGCATGTGATGAGCAACTTAGTATACCATTCACTTGTTCTGTGAAGTGTTTTTCCTCGTGTTACCAGTTTTCAGCATTTCAGCATTTGCATGGTTCCCACTGTGGCATTAAGGGTCACAGAAATCTCATAAATAAAGATTCTTTGGTTTCTTGTGGGCTGATTTCCCTCCATTATTTTCCTTTTTCTCAGACCTTTTGTTAAACTGAAGTAGATGAAGTAACTGGAGATGTTGAGAAGAATTTTAAGTTTGCGATTGTGTGTTCCTTTGCTTCAAGAAAACAGCGACTAAAGACACAAAAGCCTAAACACAATAGAAATATTTCAATGAATTAGATTCCATCTATGATGACATTTATCTAAATCCAGGATTATAGCAGTAGAAGAAAAATTACTGGGAATTAAAGTTTTGGAAAAGTGAAACATTTTCATGTAGAAGTAGAAGTAGAAGGAATAACATTTTAGCAAAACCTAGACTGCCTGAGCAGTTATATTAACTAGCCTTTAACTACCTGAAAAGCTGACATTTCTGTGCAGAGAAGCCATCCTAAGACATTCCCTTGTTGAAATTCCCTGATTCCCCATTGCTCTTCGGAGTGAAGAAGGTGCTGCTGACAGGGCGTGTTCCAATCATCTTCTGTCAGAGATGGTGGCAGACAGTACCCACAGCTTGCTGCTGCAGTGAGAATTGGATTAAATCCTAATTGTGGAATCATAGAGTCATTTAGGTTGGAAAAGACCTTGAAGGTAATCAAATCCAGCCACGGACGCAGAGCTGCCAAGCCCACCACTAGACCATGTCCCCAGGTGCCAAGTCTGCACATCTTTTAAAAGCCTCCAGGAATAGGGACCCAACAACTTCCCTGGACAGCCTGTTCCAATGTCTGACAGACATTTTTCTGTGGACGAATTTTTCCTAACATGTAATCTAACCCTCCACCCTGCACAACTTGACCATTTCCTCTCATCTTATTGCTTGTTATTTGGGAGAAGAGAACTGATCCCCATCTGGCTACAACCTCCTTTCAGGTAGTTGTGAAGACCAACAAGGTCCAGCTCTGATCTGCTTCCTTTCTCCTGGCGAAATAGGGCCCCCCTCCTCCAGCTTCTCCCCTTAAGAGTCACATTCTCACCAGCTCCATTGCCCTTCTCTGGAGATTCTACAGCATCTCAATATCTTTCTTGCAGTGAGGAGTCCAAAACCAAACACAGGATCTGCAACCTCAGAAATGCTGGAGTCAAGGCAGAAGTACTTCCCTGAACTTCAGGCTCTGTGTTTTCCTGGCACATGGATAAGTTCTTTCCCAGCACTAGTGCAAATGGAGACTCAAGAGTGGGTCACATCAGCATCTTTGGTCGCTTCTATAGCCAGCACACAATCACAACCCTTCTTATGTGTGTGGCAAATTGTTTTACTCTGTTGGAGACTGAGCTCCCTAACACATCTCCGTTGTTACACCTTCCCCATTGCTGAGGAAGCCTTTGCAAAAGGCTTCAAATGCAGCTGATGTGTATTCTGAAGTGGATGAGCTCTGGACATGCCTACCTGATGGGACTTCACTGGTATGAGGATAGAGTACTGGTGTCTGGGCATGTTTGGGGCTATGAGGGAGGCTCAATAATGGAGATGAAAAAAACACTTTTGACTTTGGCCTTGGGATTTCCTTCAAAGGCAGTGTAGACTTACCCTGTCTTACTGGAGACCTGTACAGAATTCTTGAGAACAAATATCCCCAAAGTCTATTTGATTGATGGTTGCTGTTTCAAAGTGTTGCAGAAAAGTATGTATCTTATCCCTACAATTTAACAAGGTCATAACTGTGCTGTAATCTCAGAGGACTGCCAAAAATGAAAGGAATGAGAGAATGCTTATTAGATTTGCTAATGACACTAATCTGCAAGGGACTGTGACTATGTTGGAAGACAGGATTGGAATTTAAAGTGATCTTGACAAATTGAAGGTATGGTCTGAAATAAATAGGATGCTATTCACTGGGGATAAATATAAGGAACTACATTTAGACAGGAATAATCAGCTGCACAAATAAGAGGGGAACAACTATTTAAGGAGTGGATCTTTATGTGTAGGTTTTATGGATCACAAACTGAGTGTAAGTCACCAATACCATGTCCTACCTTTCCCTGACTGGCAAAGAAACCCGAATCCAGATATTATGCAGTGAGTAATACAACTCCAGACTCTGGCAATGTGCAAAAATTACACTCCTTCTTTCCTTGGGACTAGCTATGCCACAGCTGGACTGCCCTATCCCACTGGATTATTGTTTCAGTCCAGTAAAATATTTGAAGTGAGACTGCACATGATTCAAAAGGATTCAAATGCTGGATGGTCTAGAATACATTACTTAAGAATAAATCGGCTAAATTAGTTGGGCTTAGACTTCTCATATTGCAAAAATTGGATGTCTCAAAATAATTGGTGATGGTCAATTAAGAAAAGTAATGTCTGGTGTGTGGTTTCATTTGACTACACCTGCAGCTGCAACTGAAAATGTCTAAAGGTGTTTTTGCAATAAAAAAGATTTTAAACCACTGAGTTAGACACTGGAAATGGTTTGCTAAGGCATGACACTGTCTCTGTTAGGCAGGACTTAAGTCTCTATTTTGGGGACACTATTAAGGCCAGGTTAGATAAATATCTGTTGGAATCACACAGACACAGAAATAGCTGATATTTGTTCAGGTATAGAGGTCATTTGGATGGTTTTGTGAGGCCTTTTGAAGCTGCATCATGAGCTGTCCTTTTTGGAGATGAAGGCAGGAAAGCTGCTGTGAGAGAAGAGCAGCTAGGCTGCTTGTACTTGACATTGCTGAACATTACATTGCTTTTGGAGGGTTTTCTTTCCTACTTTACTTACAGTTGCAGTTTCTTCTGCATCTTCCCTCTTCCCCTAAGTCTATTTTCCTTGATATTTTCATCATTTCCGCCTATTCCTTTTTCTTCCTTTTTTCTCTCCTCCCTCAATATATAAGAGCAGATGAAGTTGTCCCTCAGAAGAGAATAAATTCACACTGATGACTTCTCTGCTGCTGTAGTGGTTATTGTATTGACCCTCACCTTGACCCCCCTCTAACTACTGGCTCTTGAGGGAAGCTTCACCATGCTGTTCAGTGTATTCTTAGCTCAGTGTTTGAGGAGATATGCAAATACTTTGTCTGAACAGGCAAATCAATTGGAGATTGATCGTAGATAAACCATTTTGACCTCATGCAGAATTTATCTGAATATTCAATTACAAAATACTGTCATTGTTAATAAAACACTACATACGCTTCAGGAAGACACTGTTGAAGAAAATAGTGTGCAGCTGAACACATGAACCTTATTTCGCCCAAGATTGGATTTGCACAGAAAAAAAATCAGGGTTGACTTGCACACAAATTTGAGACCAAACTCCTATTAGACAAATCCAGAGGTTAGCACATGGTGCAGAATCACGGAGTTTCTACAAAAGATACACCTTCCCCTACACTGTCAAACATGCAGACAGCACATCACTCAGTTGGCCCAGGAATCCTGAATCAATTTGGAGCTTTAACACTTAATTATGTGTGGCCCCGGGCAAATTTCTTCTTCACTTCGACCTTTCCAAACTTCTGTTTCTCTTATTTATGCTGCAAAGCCTTTGATTTCAACAAAGCCCTGTATTATATGCTTACAGTGCATCCATTTTAATGGAATCTCAGCAATGTCAGCCCTACTATGCATAACCCTGATTGTAATGATGGAAGAGAATTTGAAATTTTACACCTTTTCCCGGATTACTAATTATGAGGAAATATAGTATTTTTCAAAGGCAATAAATGTTTGTAAAGAACATTTTCCATAGACCATTTCTCTACAGTTGTTGTTTTGGTCTGATATTTAGGATGCAGGAATTTTAGTGAACTCATTGAACAAGCATTCATTTAGGGACGTAACTGATATATAAATTAAATATATATTGGTGGTTTATGCACTTAGTATTATTTATGTATGTATTCTTTTTCAAAGAAAAATCTCATTTGACACAGCCTTAATTATGATGATTCAAATCTCTGCTTTTCCTAGCAATTCTACTTCAAGCTGTATTAGCAGAAAATGCCACCTACAGCACTGGGGATTGTAGCCAGAAACAATATACTCCATCTTCATTTTATCTTTCAGCTCTGAGTCCTTTTTAAATTATTCAGCTGTGCAAACTGTAGGCAAGGAAAGCAAAACCAACACCTGCCCTCTTGAGAAATAAACGCCAAACCCTCTAGGTAGGGATACAGCTGACATTTATCCAGATGGTGCATGGTAGCTCAAGATATTTCTTTTATTTATCTGCTTATGAAAAAAAAATAGAGAAAGGGGATTTCAGTGGGGAAGATTCAATTAATACACAAAAATAATTTAATAGACATTAATTTATATTAAAGTGCAAAATGTACATTTAGGTGCCCTAAAAATGTAAATGTACATTTAGGTGCCCTAAATGAAGCCTCCCTTGAATAAGAACAATAGATAAGGAATATACCAAGGCAGCAGCCAAGGCAGACAATCAGAAGAGAGATGTATTATTTAAACATACTAGCTGTGAGTATGTGTTGCACAGTGAGCTAATTAGATTTCAGTGTTAAGCAACACTTCTCTTTTTCATAAACTTCCCACCCACTAATTACAGTGAGGGGGAAAAAAAAAACCAAATAATTGCAGATTAACCTTAAAATTAATTTTTTTTTTAAATTTGAATATTTTAGATTAATTTATTACTGCACAGACAATGAGGTAAACCTCTTTTTGAAGGGCTGGTGAACCTAGCTGGTCACTCAGAGGACTCCTCCTTCCACCTCTGTGTGCAGGATAGATGTTAAATGAGAATTAATAGAAGAGTTTTTTGCTCTGTTAATATGCAGGAATTTCTTCTTAGCACAGCTAAGTTTGGAATTCAGCTCCAGGTTTTGTTTTTCAGTGTCCTTCATTGCTGGCATACACATCAACATGTTTATACTGCCTTAATAGGTAGAGTGAAAATGTGGCTTGGAAACCCCCTGAAAAAATCAATGCAAAAATAATCCAAAATTGTCGGAGGACAGGGATTATACAGATATTCAAAAAGCTATCAAGAGTTTCTTGTATGGATGGGTAGGGCACAAGGATATAAATACATTCATATACATCTTCTCTGCACTTTTCTTTTGTTTTTGTCGACGTGAATTTTTTTTCTGGTGAAATGCAATTTGCAGGTGTTTGCTGAAACGAACCCTGGTAGTGACCTACATATTACAGAGCCCTTTTCCCTGATAGCTGACTCAGGTTATCATCAGCACTGTGTCTCAACTGATACATAGCCTTTGATGAAGACAGAGCAGTCTAGTCTGCAGTGTTATTAGTGTTACTGGTAACATAGATGATAACGGTACACTGCTTGACATTTACAAGTGAAACAAAGTATTATGTCCTTCATTTATGACTATGAGGACAGTGAGACTTAAAAGAGAATAAGGAATGGACCCAAAAATAGTTTAGATGCCAGTATAGAGAAATAAGATTTTATCTTGAACAGAAACCTATAAAATGCTTTGACTTGAAACTGCAGTTTTTGCAATTAATAGACCTATTTATCCAGATGTATAGAGATTCTTGTTGTGGTTGGTAAGCAGCTGCTTAAAGCTTTGGGATTTGGGGAAGGACACTTGTACACTGAACCAAACCTCTGACCTCTAAAATAAGGGGCTATGAGTAAAGTTCTGGCAAACAGATCTAGAAAACTAATGCATTGCTCACACATGTTAAAATTGTTCTAAATGAGGAAATGGTGACAAAACAAAATCACATAGCCTATTTCTATTTTGTGAAAGCATAAGTTTTAGAATTTTCTCTCCCCACTTTGGATATCCAAAATGAAGACACTGATATCGGGGGGCTGCCCATTTTTTCTAATGGAAAACAGAAAGAAATAGGGGGTTTAAGACTTGATTCATCAGACTCAGTTTAAATGCTTACTTTGGGACTAGATGAATCATGCTGTAGAAATGTCTCTGGGGTCAGATGAATTGAAGTCTCAGTATCCTTGCCCAGTCCTCCAAGGAGGCATTTTTGTCAATATGTAGGAAGTTAGATGCTTGTGACTTAGGCTTTGAGGGATGAAACTGCTCTAGTTACAAGAGACACAATGTACAGATTAAAAAATATTAAAAGTTGATAACAAGTAAGGCTATCTGCCACACACTAAATGCACAGAATCTGTCATCTAAGACCTTTGAGTGGAATGCTCGGTAGTTGGGTTTGAGTTTCTGAGTTGTTTGTGTCTGCTTTTGAAAGTAATTTGGGTTGGACTTAAAGCAGCTTTAACTCCTGAAGTCTAGTCCTGTCCTATTTCCAGCTGAACTCAAAGGTTAGCAAGCTGAGCATCTTAAGACTATCTATCAAAGTTGATTAACAAAGTTTCAGGAATGGTCACTTTTGATGTCTCTAGTCTTGGTTTGAAACATTTCAATGGACTTATTGAGAACAAGGGCCTGGTCCATCAGCTTTTATTGTACAAACCCTGATATAATCAGGCTTTTTTGACAATAATAGAGAAATTTTAAATCTGCATATCTCTGTACAGGTAGGAGCACAAAACCAGATGATAATACAAAATGATTGCTTATGTGGAGCACATTTTCTTGAGGGCAGCTGATGAATGATAATATTCACAAAAGCATAAACATGAGAATGCAATACATAGCCAAATATAGATACGCAGGAGGATACGCATTTTCTCTAATTTGCTAAAGTATTGCAACTGCGGCCAATTACATGGATCACAAACTGAGTGTAAGTCACCAATACCATGTCCTACCTTTCCCTGACTGGCAAAGAAACCCGAATCCAGATATTATGCAGTGAGTAATACAACTCCAGACTCTGGCAATGTGCAAAAATTACACTCCTTCTTTCCTTGGGACTAGCTATGCCACAGCTGGACTGCCCTATCCCAATCTAATCCTGATTTACACCTTGTACAACTGATGGAGCTGTGACAAGTAGCTTGGTATGAATAATTGTTTACAAGAGAGTATGTCAGACAGCTCAATTACTTTTTTGTTTTAACTCATTTCGAGCCTCCTTCAAAACTTGAAGCTGGAGTCTGGAAACACTGCAGTGCCTGCCATCTGTTTTAACTGGGCAAAAATTCAGATTCCTCTATATTTTTAAAGTAATTTTGATAAATGGAAATCTTGGAAATATGTTACAAAGCAAAACATTATCT
>VZTB01003118.1:39401-70328 GCA_013397245.1 Thryothorus ludovicianus | reverse complement strand
TTCTTTCTGGAGCAAAGCAATAATAGACTTAATGACATCTCAAAGTTCCCTTCAGTCCTGTGTCTCCAGAGAATTATTGGATGTAAAATACATCACAATGGGGGGGATGTGAAAAAAGCTACAGTTCTGATACAGTAATGGAAATTAACAAAGACATAAGAACTAGAAAATCAAGTGTACTAGCTTTTATTGTGAGAGATAAATTTACACGAAAATTCTTGACCCTCATTCTTAAATGTTGATTAATTCTTAGGAATCCTAGCTTATCCTCTCATAAGATGAGATATTTTGAGGTGGTATTTAATACCATAAAATCCCCTCCAGTTGTAAAATTACTAGAAATCAAAGTCCTGCCATTTGTTGCAAAGTATTTAAATACACTATAAAGATGTAATATTTTAACAGATTCATAAAGAATCCACAACACTTATTGAGAATTTGATTAAATTAAACAAAAATTAATAGCACAATTTCTGTGACAGAGTGATTAGTGATCACTTTTCTCCAATAATAATATGCATTGAATAAAACCAAAGTAGAGTTTATCCCTCAATATCAACTTAGCTCAAAGAGGATCCTGCTTTGCACAAGCAGTTGAATCAGTAAAATGAGAGAGGTCTTTATTTTGAAGGAATAATAATGGAATTCAGCAGTTTTCTTAAGCAAAATGATAAAATTTCAATACTTCAGTCTCTTGTGCTTTGGTGTTTACAGGAATAAATGGNGGTAGTGGAGCAGAGAAACAAAGCCTGATGGAATGGATACGGAGAAGGGCTGTCCACATGGACTTGTGTTTTCTGATAAGAAGAAATGACAGTTTTCTTAGCAAAGCCTGAGTTACTTTGCAGAAACAGAAACATTTTATTGAGGAAAAGCAAACAAACAAACAAACTCCTCTGTAAATTCAAAGCATTTGAGGATCAAACTCTTCAACAACTGTCAAGATTCAGCAGCAGAAATATGATCACTTTTTAGTGATGTGTTAAGAAAAGATTTGGAATTAGTATTTCCCACACAGAAAAAAATACTCTTTTTCCTGTTTATTGACAGTCAAAAAAAAAAAGTGAAGATATAGAAGATGAATTATCAAACCTGTGCATATGCAGCTTGAGCTCTACAGCATGGGCTGTATTACTAAATAAACAAATTCTTGTTTAACTACAGTGTCTCTCCCAGAAAAACACCAAAGTTTTAGCTAAAGTCATCAGTGATAGGTCATACCAAAACCCAATCCTTGCAATCATTCCTGAATTAATAATTCCTCATTTCAGGCAAAGATAACATTTTATTACCGATTTGAACGCCTCCCTTCAGTTTCCAGCTATTTTATCTTGTCATATTTTTGTCTGATGGGCTGACAGGCTTCCTATGATTTTGTTACTGTGGTGCATATGAGTACTTACACAGAACAATCAAGTTGCCCGTGAGCCTTTTCTGTCTTAAGCTAAAATGGATCGGCACACTGCAGTCTATAAAAATAGGCCAAGTTTTTCAATATTTAATGTTTCTCTTTGGCTCTGGGAACTTTCACTCAATTATTGCTACCCAAACTGCTTTTCTCTAGATATTGTACACCTACTTTCTTTGGGTTTAGATGTACTACTGCATGTTTCCCAGAAGAATCCAAATATTTTCTACTGCAACACTGTTAGTAAAGGCTCAATTAAATGGTGAATGTCACCAGAATAATTTTATTCTCATACAAATCCCTTCTAAAATGTGAAAATGCACTTTCTTGCATTGCTGACTATTGCATAATCCCAGATGGAAATGCAGAAGCTATGTTTTATGGTGTTAGGTACTGCAAAGTATGTATTGTCAGACCAAAAAACAACATATCTGGGTGTCCAGTGGGTATTCAGCAGTTATCAATGAAAAGTCTTTAGCTTCAGGCATGTTAAGATGATAAAAAATTCAAGCATTTATTTGTGAAATCCCTGGTAGATGATTCAATTACAGATATTAGAAATAGAACAGCCATACATCCCTGCTTATTCTAAAGCCAATTTTTTTCCCTTCTCCTTTGTTTACGGCAATCAGTGTGACCTGGCCACATGACAAGGGTCTCTCATTTTGTACACTCCCAACAGTTTAAGGAAACTATTACAGGGTAATTATACATAATCAGCCTTGCTTTGAGTAACTGATCATTTCACATCTTAATTGATCATTCAGGCACTGATGGCTTCAGCATGACCCTAATGTGACTTGCTAATGACTAGCTCCAAATAAATCTCTCCTTGAACTCTTTCTAGCTGAGTAGCCTTGTATTTCAGTTGTGCATAGAGCCTTTTCACTCGATGAATCTATGGGATGTAGAAACCTATCTTCTGTCAGCCATACCCTCCATAAATATATGAGTGCACATGGCTCAATACTGGCTGTTGTTTGCAAGCCAAAAATGACAGCGAGTAATCGCATAGGGGTGCTAATGGGCACAGAGGAGATCAGTCATCAATCATCACTTGGACACTGTGTGGTTTCACATTTAGCTTTATTAAATGTGCTGTCTGTGCCTAGCTTCTGGGCATTAAAATTACATGGGGTTAAGGACTTGTTCTCTTATTTGGCTTTCCATCAGTCTTTGTGACTATTGGAAATGTTATCTGTAATGACTTTGTTTTTTTCCAAGTCATTGATTAAAAAATGTGACCTGTCCTAGGGCCATAGGTTCCTTGGGGATCTGCATTAGTAACTTGTCTATTTGGTGATGGTTCCCTAGCTGCATGCTGAAAGACAGCCCATCAGTGAATGTGGTCTGAACCTGGATGTGGATATGGATAGCCCAGTCCAAATGTTAGACCTTTGCAGGAGTTAAACTGTTTTTATAGTCTTCTGAGGCCAATAGGCTTTGAAAGATGTGCCCTAATGGCTCCAAACTTCTGGGGAATTGATGCTCAGCCAACAATCGCCTCTGCTAATAATTTACCAGGCAAGAACACTACTTCAGTTGGAGCTATTGACACACTGCCATGTCAATCCTCCAGTGTCTCACCAACCATCATGATGTATTTGTGATTGATGAAGCAGTGAAAGAAGATGCTAGAGCACTACTGTCAAAAGATTGCTGAATTTGATTAATTTCAGCATGGAATATGTTTGTTTTCCCATGTGATGGCAATTAAAAAAAAAAGGTGAACATGTCAAGCCTACAACAATATTTCTTCTGATTGAAATCCCTGGGGGTATTTTTGAACAGCAGGATATGAAGATGGGGTAAATACTTGTGAAAATGGTGGGAAAATGAGATATGACTCTATGGTTTACAACTGAGCTAGAGTAATCGTGGATGAAATGCAAAATATTTGAGCTGATCACAAAAAGAGTACAAATTAAGTAAGACTAATACTGTAATTCATCTGAGGAAGATATCTGATAAAGTGAGGGGACTACTTCTGTTAACAAAATTAAATATTTTGGGATCAAGCATCTGATGTATGCATAAGTGTGAAAGATTAATATGTTTGGTTTTGTGAGAATTTCTTATTAAATAATCTTGATATGAAAACTTGCATTTTTAGAAGGTAGATTTCAGTAGAAAATCGCTAAATATTTCAGCTCTCCTTTGAAGCTAAGCATGTTGACATTTTAGGGCTGTCAGACTGCTCTTCATGTATTTAGGTATCTTTTCTGGCAGCAAATCTTAAAAAAGGCTTAAAACCTCATTTAGGGTGACCAGATGAAATGATTAATTTCACCAAACGATTTTTTAAATGGAAAGAAAGGATAAAGAAAGACCTTTTCTCTTTATATTGTTATTTACATTCATGAGAGTACACATAACCTCTGCAATACTGCAGCTGGAATTTTTTGACTAAGGACAGTGGTGAAAAGGCATAAGCCAGCTTTATAAACACTTTCAAGCTCCCCACCCATGGGACTTTAAACACAAACAGCAAATACCTGCATTCTTGCACGTTGTGTAACCTATTCTCTTTTATATATTTACATCACGAACTTATAAATAGGCTCTTATCACTGTTGACAACTCATACTCAAAAGACAAAAAAAAGAGAATTAAGATTTCTACTGGAGACATGATGTGTGATTGGATAATTAAAGAGCACAAATGCCTCAGGACAAAAGAATTTTGAACAGTCATATTGATAGAATTTCCTTGGTTTCCACTAGATAACTTCTATGTTAAACCATATTTACTTGTTTTTTTGTGGTTTTGTCAGCAATTCCTCAAAATGTACCACCATTCTGTCTTGAGGATGATTGACTGGGCCTAGAATGCTTATTTTAGTAGTAAATGTGCTGTGCAGAACATGCAATTTAGTTCATATATACGACAGATAGATCAAATGCCTTTTGAAATCATGATGAAAAGATGGAATAAAAAATATTTTTATCAGTCATATTGTGCTTTTGAATAAAATTTAATGTCAGATTTGACAGAAGGCGATAGTAGAAAATTAAGAAAAGCATGTCATAATACCTGTTGCAGGGTTACTGTGCCCTTTAGTTCACTCAAACTATGCCTTATGCTTCTGTCTCCGAACTCAGTTGTTTCCAACCCCAGCTTAATTTCTTTTTTCTGCAAGAGTGGTAGAGTTTTCTGATACAAAGTACTTACTCCTCAAAAGTCACACTTCAACCTACAGTTCTGGTCACTTCTCACCATATTTCAAATATTCGCTTTGCTTTCCATATCCAGTAACTGAGATAAAGTAAGTACTCAGTTCTCATCACCAGATACTAGTTATATACTTTGAGTTTGGTATGGTATTAATTGTTGTTCCTAAAGTAAAACTGTATTTCCTAGAAGGAGTCCCTCCCTGCACCATAGTAACATTGGGTAGAGGAACAGAGAAAAATTTTTCAAATAATAAAGTGTAAAATCTTAAATGTTTGTTTCCAAACAGTCTAAGATTTGATTTCTACATGTATATATACATCTTATGAAAATACTGGAAAGAGTACTACAGTCCTTTTATATGTCATGTTAGGCATGGCACTTCTGATTTATAGTACTTAGGGATTTATTTGATTTTTAATGTTGCATTTATTCAAACCAGTGAACAGTGTACTCCAGATGGGTTTTTGTACACTCGATTTACATCTACACACTTTAAATCCCATCCTGGTAATTAGGCATGGATAGTCTAGTCTAAGGTACTTAAATTGCTCTGAGTGCTGCTCTATTCCAAATGGTTTTCACATTTTTAAGTGTTTTACTAGTCAAGATCTGAGGGAGACAGCACCCAACTTGGATCTTAGTGCCAGCAAAAACATATTGTTGCCTGTGGCATTTGTAGCAGCAAATGAGAAAATGTTGGTTTCTGAAAAAATACAACTAGTGTCCCTCTGAGTCTGCAGTCCAAAATGAGAGAACAAGGAGAGTTAGAAGAATACAGAAGAGTAGGGTGGGTTATAGAGGTGTTTTTAAGAGGCAGAATTAATTAAATTATCAGAGAAGAGTACAAAAAACAAAAGCAAGGCATATATGACTTTGGACAAAAAAGAATGAAGGCAATGACTTTTTTGGCAAATAATAGGAACGTGAGATGGAAAGGGTGTCTGGCACCACTACTTTACGCAAACCCCAATGAGAAGAAAATCTGGTGAAATTTATCATCACTGAGAGTTTTAACCAAGTTTTTGCAAAAGTCTTGTAAGTGTGAATCAGAAATATAAGTTCATGATTTCTGAGTTGCTAAGTGAAAAAAAAGGGCTAATATGCAAACCAAGTAAACCAATCTTTCAGCCTATTTTTTCTTTGAATGAGAATCTCTGAATACCCCAGAACTTGATCTACAATGATGTTATGTAAATTTCTGTATTGGGGCTTAAGCAGAAATACTTCAGCACCTGAAGTTGTATGTGTACATGTATCACTTTAGTTTAAACTAGAAATTTACATCAGTAGCTCATGCATACTGAAAATTTTCTACTTGTGTGTTCACTCTCAGTTCAATTAAACTAAAATGGTGTTTGTGCAGATAGGTGACTTTTATTATAATTTTTTTTTTTGCAGTACAGCCTGCAGTCCCATCTTTTGCAAGAATCTCAGCAAATGCACAGGTTCAACTGTTACTTCAACAGGTTCATTTTGTTACTTCCAAAATTATATCACAGGAATTTGGATTACCTGTTCCAAATTTTTATCAGTTATGAAATTAACTCAGTTGAAAGAATATATTAAACTTATAAACAGAGCTCTCCTATCGCCTCCTGAAAGCGAAAATCATAGCATCATAGAGTCATAGAGTGGATTAGGTGGGATGGGACCTTACAGATCATCTAGCTCCAACATGCTTGTATGGCAGGGATGCCACACATTAGATCAGGTTGCTAAGTGCTCCAAAATTCTTATTTCTCTTAAAAAAATGGCTACAATGGTCTTATAATAGGTATTATGCAGCAGAAGAAACATTTGGTCTCTAATGAAATAACAAAAACTTATTAGCATACAGTGCTGATTCATGTTAATGCCTCTGCAATACCACCTGATTAGAATTACTGAGAATTGTATTAATCAACTTGTCCTTTCTGCAGTTATTTACACCTAGGTGAAGTATATATTAAATGCTATTATTCAGATTTGGTAATGTTTTATCCCCATATTTTCTACTGTTTAGATTACACAAGTATAGGACCGTGTTTAGGATGTTTAGAAGAGGTCTCAGAAGGTCATGTTAGTGTAACCAACACTGCAAGGAAAAGAGAGATTTTGTGCTTTCTTGTGTCTCTCCAAGGAAGAATTCATGCCAATTTATTTTTGGAGAAATAGCAGATGTGCACTTAATTTTTATCTTCATCCAAAACAATACATATAAAATACATCTTCATACAAAACAATAAATATACTTTATAATCAGGGGGAACACCTATCTTCAGCATGGTTTTAATTGAAAATTTAAAGATGATATAGTTGATATTGTTTACAAATACTGCATGCTATGCCTTTTAGGCAGCTCTTTCAGGTTCTTAGGAAATAGAAGGCCTTAGTAGAGAAGGCCATCCAGTTTCTGTGAAGTGAGATGCTTGATTTAGATATGTGCTCAGCACAACCCTGTAAGTTGCTTGTCACGATTTGCAGGGTAGGGCCGCACTGGCAGCATGCCACAGCCTGCTGGGCTACGCCGTATTTGCCAAATCAGTCTCACAAGCTTTCATTAATGTTTCATGGAGCAGTGGATATAAAGCTGCTGTGGAGGGTCTGTCAGTGACAGCACACACCTTGGGACAAGTGGCGTGCAAAACCAACTCTTTGTAAAGGAGCCAGTTTCATTTGGAGTGCTGTTCTAAACTGTCCAAATGCACTAGGAAAAGTGTGTGTGTTTACAGCATTAGCTACTTGGGTGCTAGAGCCTTCCTATGTCAGAGGGCAGGGATTGCAAGAAGAGGTCATAACTGACCTGTATGGGTGATTTTTTATTTAAGCCCTTGTGTCTCTATAAGATTTTTAGTGTAGAGTACTGTAGGCAGGGCTTTATAGAAATGCTTGACAGCAGGGGAAATGAAAAGCATCCAAATCGCTTGTTCAATAGCAACAAAAATGTCTCCTAATAATACAAATGTTCTATTAAGACATACAAATTTGCAAATACTGAGCAAACATAAAATGGAGGAACTCCAGTGTGTTGAATACATGGCTGGGGGTGTATTTTGCTATTGGTCCAGCAGAAACAAGTACACAGTTGCTGCTTGCATCAGTCTTGCTCTGGTGGCTATGTAGAAATGTTTTGCTTTTTAATGGCACCAGCTCATTTTTGTACATGAAACACCAAAAGCAAACAACCCACTGGATCTGCTGCAGTGCAGAAGGAGCTATGGCTGGACATTCTTGCATGTGCCCTATAACTCTCAACACAACAATCTTTCCAGATTTGAGGTAGATGAGACCCCATAGGAATGTGGCGGTGAGGAAAATGAGTCTAAGTTTAACAGAATATTAAATGTTTATAACATTTGTCTGTTTTCTCCATTTGTTAATCCTGAGCATTCCTGACCACAGCAAGGCTGAGCTCCGCTATAGCCCTCTCTTTAGGCCTCTGACTTAATTTCCACACTGTCCACTTTCAGTATTGGGGCAGTCATATTTATACTGTACTTAGGCAGGAGCACAGCAGTGCTAAAGTCACCTCATTCACCTCTGCACCCCTCTGTACTAAGGACTTCTTGCAGACACGTCTGCTCCAAGTCATTATGCATCACACACAACCTTTGACCTGAGTGAGTTATTAATAGAAAAGGCCTGCCTTTCTCAAGCCAGTTGGCATGCAGCACACTGAAGTTGCTGGATGGCTGTGTTCTTTCTTTCTTGCTGCTTGTGAGATGCACAGACTGTGAGCTGTACTGAGAAAACAGATTTAGACCTTCCTGGGCAACCTGTACCAGACTAGGTACTGTGGAGGTTGGTGGGACACGTGTCTCTTCTGTCTCTCCATTTGATCCTTGAACCAGAAGCACCGATGAGAGAAGTGACTCCTAATATACAAAGTACTACATTATACCATAGGTCATAGCTGTATTCCTTCTATTTTCCAAGGACTTTCAGGACTGCAGAACAGAGATCTGCACCTCGTCATATGACTCCACCATCCCTGGTATGTGGAGAAACTAGCAGTGTGTTCCTCTGGGAAACTGAGTTTTGCTGTTTTGGAAGGTCAGGAGAAATCTCAGATCCCAGGTTCTTCAGTCTCTGTCCCCCAGTTCAACAGCAGGGACTGTGTATCTCAGAGGGATGGATTTGGGAATCTTAGGTCAGGAACAAGATGTCATTATTGTAGGTACGAGCACACTCACGGTCATGTGTAGTGACTCTAGGAGACACTGACAATGTGAGTTAACTAGTACAGTCCATCACAGTGCCAGAGAGCCTTTAATCTTCTTTGGGATTACAGTCTGATGCACTGACACCTGCATTATATTGTCCCTTGCCTGGATTTGCAAACACAGGTGCAAAAGAAAAGTATTTAAATACCAGTACAGATAACAAAATCCTTCCTAGATGCACAAGTGACTTAGTTTAGGAAATTGTCAGCTTAATGCCTGGCTTTTAGGGCTGACCTCTAGTAAATCACTTTCAGAATACCTCTCCTCTGTCCCTTTGTTGGCCATGGCTCCCTTTAGGGCTAATGAGGTCTGCCTGCTTGCTCTTATGTTTCTTTGTTAAACCTTCCTTCCTCTTCTCACTTGGATTTATACCTCTGGCCTAAGCCTCCTTTCCCTTTCCACTTTCTAGAACTAGATTTAAAAAGTGCAAACATGTGTAACCAGCTTGAATTTCTCTTCCCTTTCCCATTATCTTTTTTTATGTCTCCTTACATTGCATTTTACAGTTAATCCTTCTTTTCTAATTTTCACATTTCATAAGAGTGAAATATGAGGAAACACTGAACTACATAAAAGTAATTGGCCTGAGCTATCCTAAAATGTCATTTTGTGTATAGATTAATGAATCTCTGTTACCAATAACAACGTGAACTAGGCCTCTGATGTGGTTTCACCCTGGCCAGCAACTAAGCCCTGCACAGCTGCTCACTCATTTCCCCTGGGCAGGATGAGGGGGAGAATTGGGAGGGTAAAAGGAAGAAGCCTTGTGGGTTGAGATAAAAGCAGTTTAATCAGTATAAAGCAAAAACTGCTCACTAAAGTAAAGCACAATAAAGAACACATTCACCACTTCCCATGGGCAGGCAGATGTTTGACAATCTCCAGGGAAAGCAGGGCCCCATCACATATAGTGGTGATATGTGAAGACAAATGCCATCACTCCAAATGTCCCCTCTTTTCCCTCTTCTCACACACGTTTAAATGATAAACACAATGCCATATAGTCTGGGATATCTCCATGGTCAATTTGGGTCCCAGCTGTGCCCTCTTCCAACTTCTTGTTCACCCCCAGCTTCTTTACTAGTGGAGTGAGGTAGGAGCTGAAAAGGCCTTGACAATGCTCAGCAATAGCTAAAACACCCTGTATTATCAACACACCTTCCAGTAGAAATCCAAAACACAGTTCATGCTAGCTCCTATGAAGAAAATTAACTCTATCCCAGTGAAAACCAGCACAGGCTGCAAAGTGATTTGTCCAGGTCACCGGCCCCTCTATTACATTCTTCAGGTGCTAGGGAGCATGATGGCACAAGGGCTTCCCAACTCTCTGTGAAGTACAGAGCTTTCCTTCCTTGTTGTTGGTCATGGACCTTGTAGCAAGAGATTGAGAAGCAGGGGGCATTGCACTGTGAGCATGTGAAATGTAGGGCTACATGGGAGACAAAAGTGCATTAAAATCCTGTTGTGCCTCTCCCTCAACTTGCAGGAATTTGACAAGTTCACTCTGTTAATGAGTAGAAAGAGCAGATTCCTATCAGAGGATAAAGCCAGTGTAGAGAGAGATCCATGCTGAGAGTATCCAGAATGCTCAGTAAGGTGGTTGGAGCTGAGGGCTCCATGTATTCCCCTCCTGCTGTGCCCTTAGGGCATCCTCAGTCACACCTCCAGAACACAGAACTTATGACACTTGTCACAAGGACTGTTATTGTTTAAAACTAGGTGTGCAACAGTGCTTAGAAAAATCTGTTCTGACTTTATTTAAAAGCCTCTTGCTATGAGAATTGATCAACCACCTTGAACTGATGAGTTTACAGCTACCATCAAAGCTATCATGGCTCTGCAGGGCTGGTAAGGCTTCCTGAGCACTGAGTCCTTTTGCTTGGAATAGCTGGTCTCCTAACGTATACATTCAAACTTCCCTCTGGCTATTTAAGGAGAAGATCAATAGTTCTTAGAAAAGCTTCATCTTTTTTTACTTCAAAATATAGTTTTTAAAAATTACACTTAGCTACACTGTATCTCCTTGCATCTGGGTAACGACATTTCAGTATTTATATCATTCCTACTTTGGACTGCTATCAATCCATTGTTAACAGAAAAACAGACCACAAAAAAATGCAACCAAAAGGAATTGAATTTATAATGTTTCTAACTAAATTGATGATCAAATTTTCAACCATCAGACCACTAAATATTATTGTGAAAACTGAAATGAATACCTGTCATTTCAACACAGAGGTACTGTGTTCTCCCTAATAATATCTAGTTACTGGAACCTTGCAATACTGCCCATAAAAGATTTCATGATGCAAAAAGAAAAGCAGAATATATTCTTAGTGATGACTTGGATGAATTAAAATAAAATAAATTTCAGTGCATCAATGTATATAATCCATTTCCTTCTAAAGGCTTATCCAAAGACTTTTAGCCTGAAAAAGCCTAGGAAGGCCAGGTGCTTGGCTGTGACATATTCTAGTAACAGAATTGCAGGTGCTTGAGATCCTATTTTCAGGACAAAAATGGCCTGGCTAAAAGGATAATTACTATGCTAAATATTACTATTCTTACCGCTCTCCACAAATAGAGCTTGGTTCAAAATTATTGGTGTGTAAAAGGTGTCTGCATATGAGAAAACAGAGCTGAAAAATTGGTGGTAGGTAGGCTTCATGTTCAGTATGTAGCGTGAAAAGACATTAAAATATTGAAAATTTAAATCCTCACCTAACACTCTGTCTTTCACATTATGAAGAGCCATAGTACATTAGTCAGCTTTTCAGGGAATTAGAAACTTGATTTAAAAGTTACACAATTCATTAGTACATAGTAGGGTTTAAATGCCAAATATAAATTCTTTTTTCTTCCCATTTTACTATGAAGCCCCCACATGGACAGTTTTCCTTCCCAAGATTTCCAGTTGATTTTCTTTAAGGTTAAATATTTCCCCCACATTTATATATGTGCTAGAAAGAATATTCTCTGTCAGTTTAAAGAATTTTTAGCCTTGCTATTGTTTTGTTACGACTCAGCTGAGATGGATGAAAACTATGTCAGAATGACTTGTGATGATAGTTAAAGCTCGGCCAGAGGAGAAGTCAGTGATCACGGGTAAGTCAGGCATACACAGCTGTAGATGGCTAGGTCATTTTCCCACTCTTTGTAGACAGTTAACTAGTTGTAGTGTGATATGTGGAGCACCTGTCCTAGCACAGAAGACTGTATTCAGCTAAACTACATGGCTCTGACATACAGCTAAGGTGGGCACCACTACAGGGGCAACAAAACCTGTGTCTTTGGGAGAGAGAACAAGTCTGATGTTTACAAATGCCTTCAACTTCCAGATTGTCTGGAGCCACACAGACATTTAGTAATCAAGCCCCATATGACACATTTTTTATTTATTGTAGCAATCTGCTAACATTTCTATTATTTAGTGAAGCTCATCTGTAACTAGGCATATCTACATAATAAAAACCCTCCTGCAATATGTTGTTAACAATTAGAAACAAGCCTTCCAATATGTTACAGGCAACCTTAATCTATGGTGCTTCATGCTGTTGGAAATAACAGCTGGAATTTGGATTAAATCATGCCAAAAATGACCCATGCAATTATTTGTGAACCATTTATAATAATGGTGACAAAATGGTCAGTGAATACTACAGGTCTAGTTTCGGGTGTGTTTGCTCTAGCAGAAGAAAGAGCCTGTATGCCTGCCCAGTCTTTTCATGCCTTTCTCTCTGCTACACTGCCAGAAATATTACTGACCAGATTCTGGCTGCTTAGGCAGTATAATGAGGAGAGAATACGAGGCAGAGTTGGATTCCTGATGTTTGTGTTGTGCCAAAACAGCTCCAAGAAACAAATATTTAGTTAAGAGGTAGAGGAGTCACATTTTGGCCTGTTGATTCCAGGGACAAAAGAACCTTCTGCTGCTCTTTGCTTTATTTTCCATATTTTATCCAAAGAGATATAATGTAAGAACTACCTTTTCCTGAAGCTTATCAGTAATCTGATTTCTGTAGTTTTGTTGATGACCACTGATCCGTGAATTTGGTAAATAAAAAAGTCAGGTTACAGTTGCTTTAAAAGAAGAAAAATCTACAGAACTTTCAACACAGTTGAGTCTGATAAGCAGTAATGACTCTGCCTTAAATTGATGTGGGATGGGTCATTTGTCCTTGATAATTTAGAGTTTCTGCAACACTTTTCTTCCTTCTTTGCCTAATGTTTCATTTGGGCAACATGCTTAATCAATGTTTGCTGATGTCTATGGTCTAATGCATACTGACAGCAGGTGCAGAAAAAGTAAATCCCCATCTGCATAAAAATCTTGCTGACATTCAGAAGCATGCTGTTTCACTGTAATTTTCATAGACAGGTGATTTTTCATGGTACCTCCAGAAGGTTCCTCCCACCTCCCTGCTGTTACCTCTGTTTTCCTACCTGCTGCCACCACAAGTTATGGCTTTGTTTGTAGCCCTGCATTTTTAAGCATATCTATTTGTTTTGTTTGATGGACTCCCCTTCAGATTCAGTCATTATGTTTCATGGCTCACCTCATGGCTTTGAATGTTCTTGCAGACAAGAGGCCTCCTTTGAAATACTATTGCTCTTCACTTGGACAAGGGGATGTCGTAACGAAGGCTTTAAAGTGGGGGTGGCAATCCTGCATTTTGGAGATGAGACACTGTGACTGGTTATTCTTGTTTCTGGCATGATATAGTGATTGGCTTTGAGGACCTTTTTTATTTTTATTTTTACTTTTTCATCACTATTGTATAAGAGTATATTAATGTGTTAGGCAAACTTCTCTTTGCTAATAGCTTTTGTTCTAAGATTTACATTGGTGGTTTGAAGTTAAGGAAAAAGCAAAAATCTTAACAACTTGTTTGTAAAAATGGAGATGTTTATATGGTTGATTATTTTACTGGGTTTTAAGGATCAGCATTAGTCTCCTGTCCCTTTCAATATATCTTTAGAAGATAAGATGGCTTCCTTTCTTCATTTTACCCTCCTTATTCTCTGAGGAAACAGAAAATTAAATGATTTGTATGTGAAAATTTATGATCAGCAACTGTAATGTGTTTTCCTCCTGCTAAATTATTTTGAATAATATGTGTAGGTGTTCTTAGAGGTTACCCAGGATCTAAGTCACATTATACAAGTAAATAATTTTCCCTCAAAAAACTTTAAATTAAAGGGTAAAGAAAAAAGAAAATAAAAGACACAATCTTACTGACTGTGATGAACACTGCAGGAATCAGGAAAATAAAACTTGATTCCTAGCCAGGTAAAATACATTGGACCATGTTATCACTTAGTAGACTATTTCTTAAAATGAAATAATCTAATATCCTTCAAGAAGTACCAGAGATGAAATAATAATAAAAAAAAAAGGCTTAATAGGAAAGCTACACAGGGTTACACTTAGAGATTTAGTAAATAAAATAAAGTGATACTGAACTAGATGACATACAAAGAAAGATGTATACAGAGAGCAGGAAAGCTTCAAAATCCATTTAAAAAAATGAAATTAAGAAACCCCCTCTCAGAATACAAAAAAAAGCCAAACCCAATAATGAAACAGTACCTTTCAAACACTAAAAAGAATATGAGAAAGAACAACTCTGTTTAGAGTATTTTAGAATTTTTTTTATGTGCTGGTTTGTCTGGTTTTATTTAGTTGTCTGAAGAGCTAGGGGATTTTTTATTATAAAAATGTACACTTACATATACAGCTTTTAAAACTTTGAGATATTTTATCTGATTTTCAGGTAAAAAAACCCAGGAAAAATTAGATAAGTTCAGCTTCTAGTTCAATACGTAAAATGAAAATCGGAAAATAATTAAACCAAACCACGTGAGAATAATCTCAAAGCAAGCTGAAGCTAAACCAATAGTAACTCAGGCTCAGCTGTGCCTATACAACAAAGGCGAAATACAATACAGCAGGGAAAAGCTGTGGGAAGAAATGCATTAGAACATTATCCATTATAGTATGCTAGAGAAAAATGAGACCCTGTGCTGCTAGGCTTCTCAGAAAGGCTTTTGGGTAGAAATCAGCAGCTAGCAAAAACAAATGCTTTGCTATCATCATTCTGTAAGTATTTTAACACATTTTTAACACTATTTTTAACTAGAAGATGTCCCTGAAAAATGTGGGATTGAATGGCAGCAGTAGCTGAGGCTTCCCTTGTAAATTAAGTCTTTGTCAGGACTCTAGTTAAAGGAAAAGAAAAGGTTATATTCCTAAGCAAGCTGGAATGATGATATTGAATAGCTGGGATTCTTTAAATGTTAAAGAGATTTGTCTCAGAGCACTCATAAAATATGGGATGGTGATACATGGAAATTAAAGTAAATGTGAATAAGAAGTATTTTCAATGCTTTTGCATTAGTAGCCAGAAAATCGTCTCACTTAGCAAGAAGACATGAACCTAGATAGGCTGAAGATAACCACTGAGTCAAAATTATATATAAATATATGACTAAAAAATAAATACTATGTAAGATAAAAGGTGAAAGAGATTGACAAGACAAAAACACAGTTAATAATTGATCAGTCTGCTGATTATACCTCAAAATGTGGAGGACCTTCTGACAGCAAAGAGTCTTTGTTTCATTACAGACTTTGTAGTCTTAGCCAAGGAGTTGAAATCCAGAACATGTCCCAAAGAATATTAGTCTAAGAGTTCTACACAAGGTTTCATTTTTCTCATTTAACTTGAAGGGAATGAAATAATTTTTCTATGATAAAAGCTTATTCTATTCTAAACATCAGGCTTATAAAATCTTCCTGATTATATGACACAGATTAGAATTTCCTGACTTCAGTTGCCACTATCAAGTTAATTGTATGCATAAAAATCTGAAAAGAAAATAGAAAATTGAGTCATTCAGTACAGTTTCCCCCTGCAGTTGTTTTCAGCTGAAGTAAATGTTAAGGCAGACAGTCTTGCACAACTGAAGACATTACCTACAACTGATATATCTAAATATCTAGCCTAAATATTTCATAAGTAGAATTTCTTTCAACATTTATTACTACCCTTGTTAGTTTCTGCTTTTATCTTTACTATCAATATTGTTGATGTTAAACTTCATTTGGTCCCCTTGTCATTATTCTGGAATCATAAAGTATTATGCCTGTAACATAATAGACTTTCTTTAGCAATCAAATGTGCTGTCATATTCCAAAGATATTATGATTTAGAATAAAGAGGGAATTATTGAAAAATGAAAATGCAGGTTCCCTAAATAATTTAAGCTAAGAATACTACTGAAAACATTAATATTTTAACTGTGATATTTTTGTTTTTCTAAGTAATTTCCATTAAATTAAATGTCAATACTGGTGGCATATTATTTACAGAGTCATTTGAGGAAAAATGTGGCATAGCAGTGGGGGAGCAAATATGAGGAAGAATTTCTGTTAAGCTGCTTGTAACTAAAAGTACAAATATGTTAGTACAGATGAAGAGCTGTTATTTTGTTGTTTGATTCTTATTAAGCAAAAAGTCTGATAGAGTCAAGGCATTGCCAGAAGATACCCACCAAAATTCTCAAAAGAGCAGGCTACAATACAGTGGCATGTAAGAAACTGTCTGGTGTAGCTCTTGTTGAAATTTCATGCTGATGAGGGCATACCCTGAATGTGAACTGAAAGTAGGTGTCCTCTGTTGCAGTGTAAGGCTGCTTGCACCTTCACCTTCTTTTGCAATCTCTTCTAATCTTCTGAATTGCCCCAGGTTTCAGAACATTGGGGATCAACCACACATGCTCCAGCAGATCTAGCTCATCCATCCAGATACTTGCATTCCTTTTAGAGTCTTGTTACACTCACAACTTTCTATATTCAAAATATGACTTAATAAGAAAAGAGGCTAACAGTAAATGGGTTTGATTGACTGTGCTGATTTTGGCAGGGGTAGGGTTAACTTTATTTACCATGCCTGGTGTGGGGCTGTGTTTTAGAATTGTGCTGAACACAGGGTTGATAGTACAGAGAAGTTTTTCTTATTGCTGTGCAGGGCTCACACAGAGCCAAGACCTTTTCTGCTTTTGGTGCTCTGGTGAGGAGACTGAGGGTGCCTGGGAGGATGGGAGGAGACACAGCCAGGACAGGTGACCCCAACTGACCAAAGGGATGTTCCAGGCCATGTGACATCAGGCTCAGTGGATAAAGTGGGGGAAGAAAAAGGAAGGGGAGATGTTCACAGTGATGACATGCATCTTCCCCATGTTCTTCTGAGGCATGGGGGCCCGCTTTCCTGGAGATGCTAAACACCTGTCTGCTCATGGGAAGCAGGGAATGCATTCCTTGTTCTTCTTTGCTTGTTTGTGCGGCTTTTGCTTGCCTACCATTCTAGTTCTCTCCCCAGTCCTACTGATGGGGGAAGTGGCTGGGGTTAAATGATGACATTTAGGTAATTTAATAATTTTTCATCTTATTTTCAACCAGTATTGATTTTTAACTCAAGCTACAAACTCTGTGTGTTTTGCATTTTATTTGTTTTACGTATCTGCTCAGTTGACCTTTTGGCATCATCTGTTAAAGGTGCTGAAATCTTGCTCTGTTGTGGTTTCTGAATTTGGGTTAAACCTGTTTGGGTAGTTTAGCAGAATCAACATGTAGTAAACCAAGGTCAGTGGTCCTGAATGTTTGCAGATAGTCTGGCACTTCTGGAATTGTTCCTTTCTGTCTTCATTTCTTGTTGAATAAGCAGCTGAATTAATTTGAATACCACAGTAAAGTGTTCAGTAAAAAATAATTTTAAAAAAAAATCTATTTGATTGTTATAAATTATTACAAATCAGGTAACTCTCTCTCTTCCTATGGAGACATGTAGTTGCCTTCCAAGACACATTGTCAGAGTGAATGCACAGGGTACAGTAATTTTGCTGCATGCATTTAATTGCTTCCAACAAAAAAAGTAATCACAATGAGGGGCTGGAATCAACTTTAAAAAGTTGTTGCATCATTAGTGGGTATCATTGGCTTGTTTGTCTACATTGGGTTGTGAGGGCGAAGGGGGAGTAGTGTCAGCTGTGCTGAATTTGGGAATTCATCTTTTTTATAATCCCAGACCAATACTGAGGATGACAGAAGCTGCAAAGTTAGAGGAAGTACAACCTTTTGGAGGCATTGCCTTTTACTTTGGCCATTCCTTTTTGATCTCCAGATATGTTTAACGTGTATCTGTAGCAACACTGCTCTCTGACTGGTAACTTTTGCAAGGCTCTTTTAGGGGTTTCCCACCTTTGTAGAGATAGTGACGGCAGTCAGTCCAACTTGTTTGAATTGTATGGATTACATTTATATACAAAAGATGTATATAACTGTTATTCTTGTGGCTGTTCATGTGGCTAAATTCAGTTTGCCTTATATCTAAGAAATAAGTGTAAATAATTCAATAAAATCTTTTCTACAGAATTCAAGATTCTGGCATCCATACTTTCTTAAACCATTACTTACCTGTTCCTAGAATAGGAATGATATCAGGTAACAGTGACCTATTACCAGTTGCACCTTATGTTCAATTATCAACAAAAGCAAGTACCCCTTTTGCGTTTAACATGATATATAACCTTAGCGTATCAACTGCTTTTTTTAGTTCAAGGCTGACACTTTACATTAATCTCATTCTGCTTCCAAAGAGCTGTAAATCCTCTTGAGGCAACTTTCAGAGAAGGCTGTGGAGATAATTTAGACCCCAACTATACCTCAGCTTGTACCAGAGCAGTAATATACATTCAAATGCCATCACAGATTTCTACCAGGTCTTGTCATATGGCTCCTGAACTTTCCTGCCATAAGGATAGACTGCACGTGCTGGTGATCTCAAGGTGCTTCTGGAGTAGATCGAAGCTGGTAGTTAAGCTAGAGGCACCGTATAGCAACAACAGAGGTATGTGTATGTGTGCACTTGTATAGAGCCAATCTGCTGATTTCAGCCTGTTTTGTCAAAGTACTGTGTAGTACTAGGAAGATTTCAGCCCAACTTTTTGATGAAAGATGTCAAAGACTGCTGCTGTGGGGTACTGCAATCTCAGATCCAGTTCGGCTGGGCTGAGAGTGGCTAAATAAATTGGGACAGGAATGATGGAGTAGCCAAAGATGAGGACTGTGTGGTCCAAGGGGCTCCTTCCAAAGATGCAGGGGTGTGTCTAACCTAACAATACATAGGGATACCTGAGGGCAGGTATCCAATCCTGAATGCAGGACAGGGACATGACCATGTATGTCAAAGGTCCAGAACCAACGGAGAGGTTGAACCAGAAACACGACTTAGTGTTGACTCATTAGTATCCTCCCAGCACCTGGCTTCCCACAGGCTCAGGTTTATGCTGTCTGTGTAGGGAGCCTGGGCCAAGTTATGATCTATCCCAGCTGATTCAATTCTCACTAGGCAGGAGTGTTGAGATAACTTCTGATTATAAGAAAGGGCCATGTGTTCTTTATTTCAGCATATTGAAATTGTAACAGAGACAGATTGTAATGCCTATGTTAAACAAAATCATGATCTCAGTTTAGTTCTTTGTGGCCAAAGCTATCAATCAGAACCAGCACTTCTGTTTGTTGTTCCAGAAGTGAAATGGAGACTTAAAAGGAAAAGGAGATTAGAATTAAATAATATTCGTTCATCAGCTTGTACTTATGCTATCTGGAAAATGTCTACGTACTTTTTTACACAGAGTCAAACTAATGCAGTTAGAAAACATTAAGTCAATATTTTAAAATGTTGTCAAGGAATAAGAATCATATATTTACCCTGGGTTAGCACCAAAGATGTCAACATTTGAGAGCTAGGTGTTACAGTACCCTGAATCTATGTCTTACTAAACTCTTCACTGTATCACAGTAGTTTGAAAATGAGAGGATGAAAAGCCACTGGCCAGTCTGGGGGTGAAAGGCAAATACCCATTGAAATACTGTACACTGAAGTGCAATCTGTGTTGCACCAACTGCACTAACCTATGCTCTGCTGATTTAGATGTGTAGCTTTCCCATAGGGTGCATAGTAAAGAACAGCACCTCCCATAAACACCTCCTAGGAACAAAGAAAACTCAGTAAAAGAAGCCATTAACTGCCAGAAAATCAGTCATATTTTCAGCCTATCTCTCTCTTCTCCAGCTGTTGAGATAATACACTGGAAACTGCTACCATTCAAGACCTACAGGCCAAAGCTGCCCTTAAGAATGTAAGGCTGACTTTCCTCTTTCTTATGTGTTTTTCCTGGAGCATATCTGCTTCTGTCATTCAGGAGAAGCTTGAAAATCTCTCTCTGTAAAATAAAGCTCATGTGTGGGTCACACCCCATGGAAGAAAAAAAATATAGTATGTTAACTCTTGATCTGTGCCTGCAGAACGTTTAAAGCAAAATGGCCACTGGAGTGTCTGAAAATTGTGCATTTTTTGTGTTGGTAGGGTGCTCTAAATACTTGCTTCCACCTGGCTGTGGAAGTAGGCTGTTTCTTACTCTTCCCACTGTACTCCTGGCTCTTGGCTTGGTTAACAGAACAGCTTCAGCCACAGAGGGGAAGAGTACCCTACTGACAGCAGGCAGGGGGATACACTGGCAAGACACCTTTTTCCCATTTGATTGAGGTGGTAATCTTCCTTTTTTGATTCCCAAATGAATGTTTTGGCCTTCCAGCTGTCTTGTCAAAGAATTAGGGGAGAGGAAAGGTACTGGTGCTACGTTTGGAAAGTAATCTGAAATAATTGTATTCTATGGGAGACTGAGGCTACCTACACATTAAATAAACTGAGAAAACATATATGAGATTCAGCTTTACAGGACACATAAGCTAAGTTGCAAATTCCAGTAGGGTTCATTTGGGATGGTTGAAGGAACCAACCTGGGTAGAACGAGTACATCCAAAAAGCAAGATGTTTTGTTAATCTAAGTTCTTTATCTACTGCACTACACAGCTTCGTGTCATGTCCCTCCCTCCCCACCCTACTCCACCCCATCCAGTAATATGTACTTAAAAGCTGCTATTCAAAAGCTGCCTGCAACTCAATCGGAAGCAAATTCTAAAAAACCTAATTCATTGTCAATAGTTGTGCCATTTTGTCTTGCCAAAAACTAAGATTTTTCTTGAACATGTGTAATTTGTAAGTTTGAACATTAGCTACTACCCACTGCAGGTATAATTCACCCTGCCATGTATAAAGCAAGTGAGTTGAGTAATTAATGACTATGATTTAAGAATTCAAGTAAACAGTGTAACAACTATACATCAATGTTTCATTTCTACTAAAATCTATATACCAGCATTTCAAGTGCTCTGTGATTCAACAAGAAAACATTAAGTGTATATTTCAAGATAAATACAATGTATCAGTGTTTCTGGCCCAAATTCTGATTACATATATATGCATATATTATAGATGTGCATCTGGTGGGTAATACTTCATTTTCCATAGTGAATACATTATTTTGTCTAGCTGAGCTTCGATTCAGAAGAAATGAAGCACTGTGTGAAGAGGCAACGTACCTGGAGAAGACAGGATCACATACATCAGGCAGCTACAGTAAGTGGTTACCCACCTCTGCAGTTCTACAGTCTCAGATAAAGTAAATGGAGTAAAATTAAGCCTTTTTATTGAAAGCATTCAACCAGCTTGCTCTGGTTATGGTTTGGCATAAGTGTCAAATTATGACAGAAGCCAAAAAAATATGTATTTATTATAGTTGTTCAGAGTTAACTATAAACAATTAGATATGTCCTAAAAGTTAGTAGGTATAATTATTTTTGTGCTTATCTTTTTGAAAAGACTTCATAGCTCAGGATTTTGACTGTTGTTTCATATCTTTTACAGCTTAAATTATCCTTATAGAAGAGTACTCTTTCCTGTGGTATCACAGAATCACAGAATTATCTAGGCAGGAAAAGAATTTTAAGATCACAGAGCTTAATCTATGACCTAACACCACCTTGTCAACTCGACTACGGCACTAAAGTGCCACATCCAGTCTTTTCTTAAACACCTCCAGGGATGCTGACACCACCACCTCCCTGGACAGCCCATTCCAATGTCCAGTCTCTCTTTCTATGAAGAACTACTCCCTCATGTCCAACACAAACCTCCCCTGGCCCAGCCTAAGACTGGGTCCCCTTGTCCTGTGCTGCTGGCCTGGGAGAAGAGACCAACCCCCACCTGGTACAGCCTCCTTTCAGGCAGCTGTGGGGAGTGATAAGGTCTCCCCTGAGCCGCCTCTTCTCCAGGATAAATGATCCCAGTTATCTCAGCTGCTCTTCATGGGACTTGTGCTCCAGATCCTTCAGCAGCCTTGCTGCCTTCCTCTGGATGCACTCGAGCATCTCAACATTGTCCCTAAACTGAGGGGCCCAGAACTGCTCACAGGATTCAATGGGTGGCCTCAGCAGTGCCCAGGACAGGGGGACAATCCCTCCCTGGCCCTGCTGCCCACACCATTGCTGATCCAGGCCAGGATGCCATTGGCCTTCTTGGCCACCTGGGCACACCCTGGCTCATGTCCAGCTGCTGTCACCAGCACCCCCAGGGCCTTTTCTGCCTGGCTGCTGTTCAGCCACTCTGTCCCCAGCCTGGAGCATTGCAGGGGATAGCTGTGGCCAAAGTGCAGGACCTGGCACTTGGTCTTGTTAAACCTCATATTGTGGGACTTGGCCCATCTATCGAGCCTGCCCAGGTCTCTCTGCAGAGCCCTCCAGCAGATCAACACTCCCACGCAGCTCAGTGTCATCTGCTTTTTTGCTGTGGTAGACTCAATCCCCTCATTCAGATCATTGGAAAAAATACTGAACAGGACTGGGCCCAACACAGATCCCTGGAGGACACTGCCTGTGACTGATCCCCAGTGGGATGCAGCACCATTCACCACCATTCCCCAGGCTCATACAACCAGCCTGGTCTTAACCCGGTGAAAAATACGTACACCAAATACCGTGTTTCTGCTGAGACTGCTGTGAATCACATTAAACTGTGTGCATTGCATGGTCTGAACTAATAACCTTTGCTGCTTAATCTTCATGTGGGACTTCAATTTCTTTTGGTACTGAAATGCAGGACTACAACTATTTTGACCCTGATAATGACAAGTGTAAACACATTGTCAGTTATAAAATACATGGACATTTATCTTGTGTCCAGAGAAACATGTGGTCTTATTGTAAGAAATTTTGAAATACATGGCAAAGAGAGTCACTCAGTCCCCTCTCAGTTACTGTGATTTCTCACTGGAACTGTTAAAAAATACAAATGACTTATCATAACTAAAAATTATTTTCATAAATATAAAATGCATTATAAAGACATGTATACTGCAATGATCTTATTGATTAGGTCAAAATATTTTAGCATTTCTACCTCTCTTGTATGCCTCCTAAGCTTCTGGTAGAAGATTTGCATTGTACAGGATGCCATGTAACAATACAATAAAAGCACCATTTATGCCAACAAAGCTGGTGAAATGTAATAGAAATGTAATAATCTTTCTAGGCACAGAGGTGAGGCTGACAGGTCGTTAGTTTCCAGGGTCCTTGTTTCTTGCCCTTTTAACGGTGGGGTACCATGTTTCCCCTTTTCCAGTCACCTGGGATTTGCCCATGACTTTTCAAATGTCATGGAGAGTGGCTTGGGAATTACATCAGCCAATTCCCGCAGGACTCTGGGATGCATCTTGTCAGGTCCCATAAGCTTATGTATGTTCAGGTTCCTCAGGTTGTCACAACCAGATCTTCCCCCACATTGGGTGGGACTTTGCTCTTCCAGTCCTCATCCTGCTGTCTGTCCACTTGAAGATGTGAGAATAGAGCTTACCATTGAAGACTGAGGCAAAAATATTAATAAGTATCTCAGTCTTCTCCTCCATTGTTACCAATTTAACAGTTTTGTTTATCACAGGCCTTCTTTGGCCTTCCTTTTCTAGTTAATGTACCTGTAGAAGCCTTTGTGCCTTTGTGCCCCTTGCGAAGTTCAGTTCCAGCCTTGCCATGGCCTTTCTTACCCTAACCCTAACAACCAAACTTCCCTATACCCTTGCCAGGTTATCTCTCCTAGTTTCCACTGTGCATTTGCTTCTTTTCCCCTCGTTTAGCCAGCAATATCCTACTTAGTCATGCCAGTCTCTTGCCTTCCTTGCCCAATTTCTTGCTCTGGGAATTGCTAGCTCTTGCACTTTATGGAAGAATTCCTTTAAGACCTGACAGCTGTGTTTCACTCCCTTGCCCCTGAAGGCAATCTCACAGGGATCCTGCTAACTGTCTTTGTGAGGATTTGAAAGCTTGCTATCCTAAAGCTCAGGGACAGTTTAACTTTCCATTTTAAATTCCATTTCTTTTTAAAAAAACTCCTAAGTCAACTTGGGAGTTTTGTCTCAGGTGACTCCAAAACTGTGTATTCTGTATTTCCTCTATGGTAAACTGTGCAGTCCCAAAAACTGCCACTCTGAACTGCCAGACTGGGCCTGCTTCTTTTTGGCACTCGGCAGAAGCATTTCTTCTCCCCTGCAACGCAGCCGTGACTCAAACTGCACAGACATTAACTGTGTCCATTCAGGCCAGAAGGAAGCAGGGATGTTGACATTGCAGGCCTGGAGCTTCCCACACATGCCAGCACCCCCATGTGCAACCAGAACTGCTTCATAAGCTCCTTTTTATATTCCATGGAGAAGGAATATAAAAAGGTGCTGAGGAGGTGAGGTGGATGGATTGGATCTGCAACTTGCTAGGAAGTTTCTTTCAGTGTTTTTGGCAGCATTGGAGCCTTATGGGCAAAAATAGTTTTTCTAGGGCTTTTTCAGTCCCTATCCCTCATTGTTGAAATGAGGGAGCCCTGGAGCCATGGAGATTTGGTCCTGTCTTGTTTTATTTTCCTTTGTTCTTTCTCTCTGCCACATGGTGTGCAGAAGGGGATTTTGCCACCATCTTGTCTTTTTCTTCTGGCCCATGAAGGTGACTACACTGGCCACCAACCCGGAGGGAAGGGCTTCTCCACCATCTCGCTTTCTTTGCTCCCGAGGAGTCCACAAAACTCAGTACTTTCATATCTGGTGGCTATTGCTGTTATTTTGGTTGCTGCTATTTTTCTTTTTAGCAAACTGTTATCTTTTCACTTATATCTTCTCAGGTGTCTCTCCTTATTGGTAAAAGGGAAGTGGTTAAACCTAACGGGGATGTAAGTAATTCTGTAGTTTTCACCCCACATAATTATCTTAAACTAAGACATGTTGGTGGAAGACTAAGTAATAATTTGTTTGATATTTGTGTTTTCAAATCATACTATACATAAGTATGAGATGATATTACATACTTAAAAATCTCTGGTCTAATATATAAATTTTACTGTATTCAAAACTGAATGTTATCCCAAAATGCATATTACTATTCAAACATACATATTCTCCGTAGAACAGAAAGGACAAATTATAAGCTTAGATCTCTTGATTCTATTTACATGTCTTATATAACAGACTGGCTCATTCACAAAACAAAATGACACAATTATTGCAAGTTAGACAAGTAATGATTGTGCATGTTTTAGTATATCTATCCAACCACAGATCTGGATAAATACTATGACTGTGAAAAGAACATTTGTAAACTAAAAAACTTTTGTTCAACAGAACTGTTGTGATAAGGAAATTCATTCATTTGCAAAACAGTCTCAGCATTATTTAACATGTAACATCTTAACATCTTAGAAATTAATTAACACTCAAAGCAATTACTTTATATGTAAAAAGACTGATTATGCATCAAGTTGCATCAAGACTGGTTTTCTTTTTTTTTTAAAACATGCACAAATATTTCTGTGAGCCTTCAGTAGCTGATGTTACATGAATGACAAAGTCTGTCACAGCAGGCACACCCACATGTGTAGCTCACTTCCTTATGCTTGCATAGAGACACCTCAGGCAGAGGTTCCCAATCACAGCTGGCCTGAGATCATGATGAAATCACACAGTCAGCAAAGGGCAAACACTCCACTTCTACTGCCCTCCGGTCTCCAAAAGACTTTCCAACCTCTGTTTTCTACATGGTAGAAAAATTCAAGGATTACTTTACACTGCCTGTCTTACATAAAATTTTTACTCATTTAATGAATCATGCTTTAGTTATACACAACTATAGTGTGTTTGCATTAACTCTGCTATGTAAAATATAATGGTGGGTTAATAGTAGGATAATTTCCCCATGGAAAAGAATTATGACTTTGACCCTCCTGGAGTCAGAATAAAATGCTGCAGGGATAAGAGACCTTATTATCGTTAACTCCCTAAATCCTACCATAACAGATGAACTGAAAAATAGCTTATGTGCTTTGGATAAATTTTTCATTCAACAAATTAACATGATCTGGGGTGGAAAGATATGTACATATTATCCTTCCTAGGACTTTAGCCTTCATGTCACTGACAATTTTTTATTTTTTTTTCTAGATAAAGTATTTAATCATTTGATTTGCCTAGAATTTAATTTTAAAAGTCATTACTAAATCCATCAGGACCTAGAGGTGTGTTAGAGTGATTCAATATCCTTATAAAGTGCCCCTATATTTGCCATAAGTTCTAATTATCACAAAAAATATATTTCAATGACGCTAAAAAATCTAACACATCAAAATGGCTATAAATGGTTTTAAAAACGTGAAAACATTCTTTTTGAGTGAAAAAAGTGTGGCTGTTGAAAGAGCCTTTAAAACTGCTATTTAAGAAGTCACTGAACCTCTTTTTGCTCAATTCTTAATTACATCATTGGAAATAATTGGTTTTTTCTTTTCATTTTACGGGATAGCTAAGACAGTTTATTCACCTTAGCATCTCATGAGTTTACTTCAGACTTTTATGTGTTGTATACCTGCAATATTGAAAGCACTTCAAAATCATTTAATAAGCTAATTCATTTTGGATGGGCCAGAATCAAGGATTCCTGGGTAATTGTACATAATCAGATGCCTTATTGTACTAAAAAATGGTCCTGTGTTATAAGTTACATGTCCAGTGCTCCTTGAGGTAATATTTCTTTCATTTTATTGCTTCATGGGTAACTTCAGGGCTGGCATAACTCATAACCTTAGTCCTTATGATGAACATAAAATTATTAATTTTTGCCTGCTTGTTTCTGTGACTTTTTTTTTGTAGTGCAAGAGTCCTTTGTATATTAATTAATTTCTTATGACTGCTGTAGGTTTTGTCTTTATTTAGGGTAAACAGAAGTTTCAACAGCTAGAGACACAATGAGTGGGTGTGCTTGGCTGAAGATGCAACAGGCCAATTTTCCAAAGGGTGAAGGGCTATTTAGTGTATTTTTAAGTTTGAATTTCTTTTTAAAAGTTTTGATTGAAATTTAGTTTGGTGTCTGAGAAAGAAACACAAAGGAAAAGAAAAAATTTCTTTACATTTCTCCAGGCCTTTGATTTAGAAATTATTTTGTTTCTAAACATCTTTACACAGTTGTATTTGAATGGTTTTGAAATACTTGAATACAAACTGAAAGAGGGGATATTTAGGCTAGATATTATGAAAAAGTCTTTTACTGTGAGGGTGGTAACATACCGGAACAGGTTTCCCACTGGCATTGTGAATATCCTATCACTGGCAGTGCTCAAGGCCAGGTTGGATGGAACTTAGAACAACCTGGTCTCACAGGAAGTGTCCTTGCCCATGGCAGGGGCGGTTGGGATTTTAGTTTAAGTTTAATAGTTTAAGTTCCTTCCAATCCACATATTCTATGATTCAATGATGCCTTTGGGTAGTACAGGAGAGTGATAAAGCAAAGGAAATGTTTTTATTAAGCAACACAAAGCAGTAAAGGAACACAAAGCAGAATGTGTTTGTATTCTGGCTGCTGCAGGAGAATGCTGTCCCCCATACCACCACATCTGTGGCCTGGCTCAGCCCCCACTGCTCCCTGTGCTCCAGCAGTGTTTCATAGCACCTCTTCCAGCTTCTTCCACAATTTCAAGAGGCACCTGCACCATCCCTTCTTTCTTCCTCAGGCCAGTCAGGGCAGGATATTTACTTCATCCTTGAGCATTGCCTCAAACCAGGGGAACACTGAAGCTGCCACAGAGACATCAGCCTGGTTATTGCTGAAGTTTGGGATGTTTTCCTGTGCTGCAACATTGCTCTACCCTGCTGGATCCAGTCCACACCTCTCCCTCCTCAATGGCCTGCATCAAAGTCTGTAGACCCCAGCCTGCCCTTTCTTGGATTCATGTCGTTGTCAGTCTGGTGGGTGTGGGCTGCCACATGCATTACCCCATGTGGCAGTTCAAGCTCTTTACAGCCCAGTGGGCATGTCCCAGACAGTTCACACTGACACTGGCTTCTCAATGGATCGATGCCAAGATGCTGCTGTCCAAGTCAGCCATGCTGCAGCACCTCAGGGAGCAGGTATGGACAAAAAGATGGAGAACACCATCTGGACAGGAGTGCAGGGGGTGAAAAACAGTGAGAAAGGGCAGACAGATGCCAAGACCAGTGGAAGGGGAAAGCTGCTCTAGTGCTTCTTCCCTCTCTGCTTCCCCATTCCCAAATCAGGAATTTAAAAGATTAATCAGCAATATATTGTTAAATTACCCAAAGTTGGGTCTATTTTGCCTGTCACAACTGGCAAACCATCTCCCTGCCTGTATCTACACCTACGAGCTTGCTCACTCATTTCTTATGGCCTGTAGCATTTTTGGCTCTCTCCTTGCTGAGATCCTACTCTTGTCTGCCCAATGCTTTCTGCATATACTAATTACACTAGTTACATTTCCACATTCTTGCTCCAAACCATCCTCAGTCTCCTTCCAGTCTCTGGTGTTTATAGTTTCCATTCTTCCTGTAATCCTGCTTCTTTGATTTCCCTCCTGTTTGAATCTTCACACCCTATGCTACATGTTTTCAGAAGCAAAGGCAATAAAACCACAGGAAAGACAACCCACAGCAATTTTCAGCATTTAAAATTTTTCGCCAGTGTCTTCAAAAGCCACTCTCAGGCTTTCTCATTCTTTTACACATGGCAGAATATCAGGCTCATTTCAGACAAACTGTAAATGATTTTTTTTAATATACAAAAATGTTTTTACTCTATGAACTAAGGTATATCTGTGATGAAATGAAGCTGCATTCTCATAAAGGCGGTAAAATCACATTCCTGACAGGAAGGTGTTCCTCCCACCAAATGTTGTCACTTATTCTGCAGCGTAAAAACACAGGAGTTTTATATTGAGCCACTGTGAGAATTTTAAGTGTGATTAGACAGTGCATTTCCTTTGATGTATTTTTTGAAATGGCCAAATTGTTTTGGTTGAAAATTCAATGAATGCAAATCCAACCACTCCCAAAATAAAATAGCCCAACAATGACAACAAAAACCCCACATACATGATTGATCATACCCTCACCTAAATTCTCATTATGGAATTCTCATAAATTCTCATTATAGAAAACTTCAGTCTGAATGAGTGCAATTTTGCAACGTTATATGCAGTCCAGGCAGACTCTGTGATAATGAAAGCATTGGGCAACACCACTACTATAAGTGGGTCACAATACATATCCCTAGTTTTGATACATTTCTAAAATGTTTGTTGGTGAAGCTTAGGCTAGGACAGTGACTGGGACAGGAAGCTTTTCTGTTAATGTATATGACTATATTTTTTGGTCTGAATACTTTCATCATGTCTCTGAGGTCTGTGAATCAGTCTTTCTGCTATTATACTTACTAGTTACAAAGGAGAAAAGTGTCACTGGAGAAGCATAATCTTCCTACACTTAGTAACTGAAGACAAGTTTCCTTAAGCACAAGTTTATTACATTATTACTATACACAGGTTCGAAAGATGAAATGTCATATACACAAAGATTATTTTAACCACAAACTCAAATATTTAGAGAGAGTTGCTTTAAAAACAGAGAATAACATCGAGAAGGTGCAAATTTGATCTGTGTTGTTGACATCAAAACTGCTGAATTATTAAATCAACTGTGGAAATTGCATTAATACATAAAAATCTTACTTTAACGGACCCTTTAATTTTCCAAATATATTAATTATTATTACTATCATCATCATCATCATTTTTTCCACATTTTGAAGGACTTACTCATTTTTGCGTGAGAGAAAACTTTCCTTAATACATATGGCAGTGTGTGTGTGGGTTTGCAGAATCCAGAAGAATCCCCTTGAAGAGGAAGCCAAGGCCAGCTGAGCAACAATGTCTATTATTTTAACAGCTAGCTCCTTCAGATTAGCTTCATACATTAAATTAACCTTGTTTCAGATTTTTAAGGCATTTAATTTTTTAAGTGTTGATCACTACTTCTATCACTACTTCTTCTAATCTGGAACATAAGAAACATTTGAATTTTAAATATGAAAGCTTTGGATAAATTGAGAGTTTCCTACATCCCTGTCAGTGGAATTTTTATTTTAAATTGGCAGTTACAGGCATAAACAGCACTTAAGTTTTGGCAGTAAATGAATCTAAGAATATGGATTTGTCAAGTTCAGCTCCCAAAACACCACTGTAAAAAATTTTTATTTTTAGATCTAGATGTCCTAGGACGAAATTGCCAATCAAAAAAATACAACATAAAATAAAAATTGAAAAACCTATGGCTGAGGTAGTATTTTAGCTAAGTATACCAATGGACTAGAATAGAATGGTACTGTTGATATAATTACCCTACCAAGCTACAAATGAAATAAAGGCCTAATTTTGATGTAGAATCTACGGACTTTGTACCATGCCTTATCTCATGCCATACATAAAGCCTAGGCAAAAGTATGCAAGATGTGAAGGCTATACGTCTCTCTTGACAGGAATAAGCTTCTAGCAGAGATAAACAGAAAATTCAGTCACCTTTAACAGGCCGCCTATTTAACAGTCACAATGAGGGTGATTGTTAAAACAGTGAATTTACTCTTCTGCAGACTCCTCATAGAAACACAGAACTAATTTTTGGTACATGGTGGGACACAGATATAGTGAATGAAAAAGTACAAATAAGAGAAAAAAGGATAAATCCCTGTGTCATAATATTTTACTTCAAAAATGGGAGGTAGGCTGCAAAAGAGGTCATTTTCTCTATCAAAATCTTGTAAGTTAAAAAAAAAAAGTAAAGCAATACTTGGAAAAGAAACCCTACAGTCTTTTT
>VZTB01003118.1:0-25284 GCA_013397245.1 Thryothorus ludovicianus | reverse complement strand
ATAATGTAATAATTTAATATTAATGTATTTTTAATGTTTAGGGGGTGGTGCTTCTATACCAAGTAACAAACTTCTGCTGTGAGGCCATGCTGCCATGCTAGTGGGATTGTAATTAATTGCACTTGGACTATTAATGATTCCGTTGTTTTATATAGCCTTGCAGAAGGAAGAGAGCTGTGGATGAATGAAGCAGATGAACTCCTGCACTAAACTGCTAATTTGATTTTCATTGTTACCTCAGGAAACTTTTACTAGAATGTAATAATGCTTTAGCTATGGCTCAGTGGGTGCTTTCATTGTAAAGCTGTTATTTGGGCCATATAACAAAAATGCCTCAGATGACTTTCACACTGTGTTTCTGGTTTCGTGCCTAGTACATGGCAGGGAAGGGCAGGGCAAATTGTACCTAATGTGTTTTGTTCTGGGCTAGCTAGCAGAATAGATTGTTTATAAAAAGTCACAGGGAGATCCTTAAGCTCAATTGGATCTTCATAGCTTTGATGAGTAGCTGGGCTAATGTAAAGGTTCTGAGTGAGTTTTAACTTGCTGTCAGTGCTTTCTTCCTCCTTCTCATTTGTTCAAATACTGCTGGTGTATACATTACCCCACTGCAGGACACACTCCAAAGCTAAAGATGTCATTGATTTCCTTGGAACAGCTCTGCAACAAGCAGAATACTGCATATTGAATTAGCTATACATGCATTTAGAAAATGTGGTTCTAAGTTACAGCTGAAGCAGCTAGGAGATGACCTTGGACACATCACTTATTTGCCATTGTAGAGTGGAGACCATCATTGACTTGCTTGTTTGGTTGAGCTCCTGAGTTTACTGAACCACGAGCCATGTATTGGAATTATGGTGTGGGTTACTGAGTTCTTATAAGAGGAGGTAAATATACTCACAGTGAGTATGTGTTAATGTAGTTGTGTGGAGCAACAAAAGATGTGTTGATGTAGTACTTAGGGACATGGTTTAGTGGTGTACTTGACTGGCTGGGTTAGTAAAAGATCATGGACTCCATGATTTTTTCCAATTTGAGTGATACTAAGGTTCTAGGAAAGAAGATGTGAATTAAAGAATATTCCTACTTGTTTACAATACTACCACTGTACTGAATATTACCTTCCCTCCTGGCAGTTGTTTTTGTGGTCTCCCATGATTTGCTTCAGCATTCATATTTTTAAGCTCTTGTCAGTGGTAATAACTAGTGACTGAAAACTGAGGCAACTGAAACTTCAAAGGGTTACATTCAGGCAGCAGTGGTCCTACAGTTAAAGTAGGGTAAAGATTTTAGAGGAGGAGGAGAGAGATTCAGTTAAGTATAATGAGGTGCATGAGGGTAAAACATTCTCCATGGTGTGCAATAATTTTTATGCTTCTGATATTATTAGCATTGTGTAAAAAGGACCATTGGACACAAATTGAAGGAAAAATATATTAAAAATATGCAAAAACCTAAAGCCATGCTATCAGGCGCTTTAGGTGTAAGCTTGTTTGAGGGTGAAGAAAAGCACATCTGAACTTTTGTTGGTAACCACTGAAATAGGAGGGAGCTGCAAGCCCTGTTGTTAGTCTGCATTACCTCACCTGCATGCTGCCCAAGAGGGCAGCTATGCCAGAAACTGTCATTATACCTTGTGCACAACAAAGGAATAGCTTCTCACTTACACATGCCCTGGTAACTTACAAGCAGGTAGAGACAGGTTTTATGTAAGAGGGAGCTAAAGCACTTTCATTCCAGGTGTACTTTCCCAATAAGATCCTCATAAGTAGTATGTTGTTTTGACATTAAATTAGGAAAAAGTTAATTGCAGAAACTGCAGATGACAAATGTAAATATATTAAGTCATAGAGCTGCCAGCGAAAAACAAAGACAGGATTGGAATTAGCAAACTAAACATCTCTGAGGACCTGGGCTTTACTCCAGAATAAGTTGGGAATGTTTTTCAAAGTATAGGTGTGCTAGTATCTCACCTATCTCTAGTTGCAGTTATTGAAATATTTCTACTGCTGTTATTAAAAAAGCCCTATTGTAATGCTAGTGATCTTCTAATTAAATTAATGCCTTTCCTTTTATTCTGTCCTTTTGAGAACTTTAATAGGTTGTATTGCAGAAAAGTTATTTTCACATTAAAACTTCATGTGTACAGTTTCAGGAAAAAGGATCCTACAATTGTCTGATATGAAGATAGACTTTCTGCAGATGTCTTGGTCCTATGAAACAAATGAGGAAACAGAATAAACAAGTACCACAAAGCAAGGGTAATGGATTTGTGCTGTGAAATGTTGTTAATAGGGCAGTGCACATTGTATGTATTTTGAGGGAAATGACGTCAGATCAACACTAGTCTGATTCCAAGATTTGATGGCCTCATAAACTGCCAGGTGTATGGGAGCCTAGGTACACTTCAGGGTTTGTTAAGGGGCAATAGAATCCTTACTGACTTGAGTATTGCCCCCAGATCAGCTACCTGAAGTTCGTGGTTGGTGCCTGGCCAAGTTCTTCTAGTAAGTGTTGAGCTTTAGGCATCAGTTGATGCATGAACTATTTTTACTGGTTAACCTTAAAGCGGAGTGTGTCTGCAAGAGCTGCAGTTGCAGCTTCAGTGATACTGTAAATGCAGTCATTTCAGTTGAAATTCTGACTGGGTGTGGTATTTTTATTAGTCATGAATCCTTCTTCATTGGCTGTTGTTGAGGTAATGTGCTTTCATGAGAGAATTAACAGATTTTTAGTGTGTTAATCCTCACTGTTTAGATTTGAATTTGGTAATCTATCTCCAAGACATCTTCACTGTCTGAAGCTGTGTTGTCTATCTGCCTTAGTTTTTTTGAGTAGGAACTTTCTTCCTATATGTGGTTAGTCTTTGGCAGTGTCTTCCTTGTGTTTAGGTATAGTTGCTTTTAAATAGATTTGCCTGTTTCCTAGGAGACAAAGCAATACTACTCTGTATGATTTTAGTCCTTAAAGAGGTTATACAAACATAAACAAACACGAAAAAATACGTAGCCTTCCATATACTTTACCGGGTGTGGACAAGTAGAATAGCTGGATCTTTTTTCATTTCTGATGGTTTTGCCAACAGATGCCTTCTACAGTTTGGTTTTGGTAACTGTGCAATGTCTCCGTTTGTTTGGATAGACCAAATAAAGCAAGCAGTTAAGTTGCTTCAATAAATCTGTGGGCAAAAGATATTTTCATAACAAAAGATTGGTGTTTATTCTAGATGTAAAGCTAAATCCTAAGATTTAATGACTCCCCCAAACCCACACAGTTTTAATACATGTGTGTAGGAGACATTTGCTCTTCAGTGGTTTAATGATACTTATGTACATGATGTAGAAATCTTTATAATAAGATTTTTTTTTTTTTTAAAGGGAGTGTATATTGACAAATGTTATATATAAAATTGTATGGTGTGGCTGTGTTGATTTCCTTTAGTGTTTTGACAATAATGACTATTTTCTTGTGGCAAAATTTCTGTAAGCATAAGCATATACTTTATTGACTTTGGAGGGTTTATTTTCCTACAGACACAGCAGTTAATTCTGGTCTGCATTCGCAGGAGACATAGAAGGCAGCCTTCTGAAGTGCTTTGAGTGGTGTAGTATACATTGGTTATGGCTTCAGCAGAGCTCCTAAGTGCTTGAAGTCGCAGCACATCACTATATGTGACTAACCACTGAAGCACTTGGAGAGCTTTTATAGTAAGACTTCATCAAAACTGTCATTGTCTTGTTTACTTTATTGTACTCATCAGGCATACTCAGATGTTCTTCCATGTTGGCTCTTAAGTCAAGTGTCTTTTTGTGGTTGTGTGGGCACGAAATAAAAGGTCACATAAAATATCATGAGACAAACTCAGTGTTGGATGGAGGTAACACAGGTTAGTGTTGAGTCTGCAGTTACATATTCTTGTAATCGTACTAATTTTGAGGCTTTTTAGTATCTGGCTGAAATCTTCAAAAGGAATCAAGGACTGTTTTTCTCTCCCTTTTCCTGTCCTGTACTGTTTGTGACTGAAGGGTGTTTTTGCAGATTTTGGTCTTGGTGGATGCAGACCCAGTTTTCTGGGAGTGTCTATAAAGAACAATAAAATTTCTTTTGCCTGGCAAAATGGTGAGCTGTCTGCCTTCCTTTGCTCTCTAAATCTGGAATACAGGTTTGGGACTCATGAGCCCCTGTGTAAATCCATTGTGTTTGGTGGGCTTCAGTGTCTGTTCTCATGTAGTCCTCTTCAGGTGCTTTCCAAAAGTTGTACTGGGCACAAGTGGCCAGGTGCTGACCATGGAAGACTGCAGGGGTGTCCTCTGTGAGAAGCAGGACAAAACTGAGAAGGGAGTGGGGGAGAGGAGCTGTTACGGAGTGACTCTGGCGTTCATTCCCAATCCCCTTCGCTCTTTGTGAGGAAGGAGGTAGAGGAGTTGGAAATGAAGAAGTGAAGTTGAACTTTGAAAAAGCTTTTAATTAGTTTTTTTTTCTCGCTAGCCAGTTGAGATGCCCTAGGCTGAGCCTGTTTTGTCTCGTGGTAATTGCTAAGAGATCTCTGTTTATGTCTTGAGTTACAAGCTTCGTCTTATTTTTTCCTGTGTGTTGTTGAGGAGGGGAGTGAGAGAGTGACTGGGTCGGTTGGCTAGCAGCTGGCCAAGGCCTCCACAGTCCATAGCTTATGTGTATATTGCATTTTAAAAGCTTTCTAAAAAGGAATTTATTTGAGAAGTGTTGTTACATACATTTAGGTAAGCGTAGCTCCATGCACTTTCAGCTGACACAAGTTGGCAGCCGTAATCCGCTCAGTTTACAAATACATTTGTTTTTCCTTTCCCAAATACTGCTCTATAAGCACATTCTGGCTTTACAGTTAAATGCATTTAATGCTTCAAACATCACCTTTGGATACTGATGCTGGGCTCTTGGTTTCTCAGTTGGAAATAAATTTTTTCTCTAAATGTACCCAGTGATCTGGCCATGTAATAATGCCAACAAAGTAATTAGAATTTGTTGTAATATCTGCATGTCTTATGAATAATAAAGTTGAAACAAGATGATGTGTTGTCTGAAGAGCTGTCGGAAGTGGCCATTTATACTAGTTTACAAATGAATCCAGTGCTGCCATCAAAATAAGGTATGGGTCCATAAATGTTTTGTTATTTTCAATAAATATACAGCCATATCATGGCTTTTTTAAGGAAGAGTTGTGCCTTTTTTCTTTCTCCAGCAGTATTTTTAGAATGTCGCTTAGGTTGTGTGTAAAATGTTAGCTTCCCTCCTCCACCCCTGAAGTCCCTGAATGTGTATGGGAAGTGGGCACTGCTGTTGGTTGAGTTCTGTACAGCTGAACATAGGTGGGTTCAGGTATGGAACTTGAACAGATATCCCTGTAGCACGGCAAGGTATGTCTGTCAGTTGTCATCATGTAAGAAGAAAAATCTGTCATTTGAAAACTGCTAAGTGTAAACATTAATAGTGATACTGATTTCATAATACAGAGTGTTAGATTTGTAACATCTCCAAAATGGATTTACTGTGTGAAAGGGTAAGACTGTTCGATTTTTTTTTTTTTAAGAGAAAAGATAAAATAATGCTATCAATTAGGTAGAACACCTAAATGAATTCTTGAAAAAAAAATATCCTTCTCAACCTTCCAGTTATTACTGCAGCTTCACTACTGCCTCAGTTCACTAGGTAAAAGTGTAACTTCCTTCTCTTCTGCAAGGGGACAAGATTACATAGTAAATGAGATCAGTTGAGAGATCTTTAAAAATCAAACTACTATTTATAGTGTACCTTTTTATTTCAATAAATCTTTGTAAAAGCACATTAAATTTGTCAGAGGTGGATAAGTATCTTAAGAGTAGGAATATGTGGCAGGGAAACATAATATTAATAGCATTAATTTATAATAAATTAAGTATTTAATAGTATTAATTAAAACTTTTTTAAACAATCATTTTAGCTTTATGAAGAAAAATTGCCAAGAAAAAGCTTTTAATGTGGCAACAGCTAAAGGTTTACCCATTCTGAAGCTGAATTCATTGGTTGTCATATTGTCAAGGGTTTAAAACCTTTTTGTCATCTTAAATTAGTAGCCTCTTTAATAAATATTTGTTTATGAGTTTAGGATTTGAGTTGCCTGGAGGCCAGAATTGTACTGCAATTTTATACAAAAGACTGAGAATCCTGTAACTAAATGGGATAAGGTAGTCTGTTCTTTGAACAGGTGTACTCTTAAGAAAGTTACAAGAAAACCATCTTCTTTTCCATTGTTCTCTTGATTATAATTCCTTTCTGCAGGAGGGAAATGATGGATTTGAAGGAATGTTGCAGTGGTAAGTTAAAGACCCTGCAGTGCAGACCAGTGTTGAGGTTACCTGTGGTGGTGTGCAGCACACTGGCCTGAGGTTGTCTGCTTTGATGGCTTGATTCCACGTTTATGTGGCATGATGAATATACGTGGCTGTGCACCTAGAGTTGTGATTTGCTACCTTCATTTTGTTACTCTGTGCCTGGCTTCAGCCTTGAGCACTTACTAGCATGGCTGATTTATCAGCTGTGTTATAGCTCTGGTATGGGTTTAAAACTCTACAGAAATGGTTTTGCAGACATGGGTTTTTTTCTTCCCTTTATTTTTAGTTTGTTTTCTCTACACTAGTTGCTGTTACTTTTATTTTCATTGGGCCAGCAATGCTTATTCTTTTAGAAGAATTATGTAAGCTATTTTCTAAGCAATAAAATTATTTTAATGAGGCTTCAATTGCAGAGATGTGTGTTCAGTTGAATGCTGAAGTTGGTTGTCTTTCTTCCAAAGATAGTTGTAGACGTGAACAGTTTTCAGAAATAAAGCAAGGTGTTGCTTGACTACTCAAAAGCAAAGAAGAAAAAGAATATTTGGCTTATTTGCACTGACCTTATTTAAAGATTTCCATGAACATGGCTAGTTTATCTGTGATGTCAGTAGCAAGTCCTACATCCATATCCAGAAAGCAGACCTTTGAGGGACAGAAACGCTGACATTTTGCTTTGAAAGTCTTTAGAGCTGTGAGTCTGTGTATTTGTTTAAGCAGCCTGAAAAAAAAGTGAAGCATGGGAATCTGATAAGGGTTTAGCTTTTTTGGAGGCTATCTGTTTTCAGGGTTTCTTGATTAATTTTTGGAGCTATCTTTTGTACTGTATAATTACTTTCCAGGATGTGGATTAGTATAATACTTCTGTATTAGTCATTTCATCTGCTAAAGAGCTGCCTTGCAGAGAAGTCTTTTCATAGAGGCATTACGCTTCTTGTGAGACCTTGCTCCTTCTCCTTTAGTTTCAGTCTGAACCAAGAAACTTTTTCCATTTTGGCTAGCAGTGATTTTGTGGTATGTAGACAAAAGAGGTATTTATTTTCTATATTCACTGATCCAGAAGAGGATGATGTATTTTGAATGCAAGTAAGTCAAGTTTTAGTACCTGGTAACAAAATAGGTATTGAAATCCCTGCTGCCGTTTTTTCCTCTGATTACTAATGTCTAATGTTTTCCTAGGTACTAATGACTAAATGGAACATCCTAATTTTTTATTATACCATTAACTGTCTTGATTTGTATGGAAAAAGTGTTACTGAGAGTAAGGATGATGTGTAGTAAAAACGTTTGCTCACTAAAAGCCCACTGCATGAATGATATTATGCTGACTCTAAATATGACATTATTGGGCTGCTCCTTCAAACACCTGCTGAAGAAACCTTTGATTCTTCTGAGTGTCAGTACTCTGGTATAGCTGCTATTTTGGGTTTCAGTTACTGGAAGATTATTTGTTGCTGGTTTTTGACTGCAGTAAGTAAAGAGAAGAAGGGGAAAGATCTGTCCATTTTTTGTGACCCAACTGCAGGAATTCCCAAAATCCTCTTGTAAGGATTGTGGACTGGGCATCTGTGCAATGGCCTCAAGACTTTCAAGAAGAAATAGAATGCTGTTTGCATAGTTTCATCTGTTTAAGCTGGTTTTAGTTGAGGAGACACTTTGGTTATTGGAGATATTGGGCATCTGTCAAGCCAACAGCTGAACTGAAGATTTTTCCAGGAACTTCTCTTTTGCATTGGAAAGAGAATACCTGTAAAAGAAGTAGTGAAAGGAAAGAGACTTAAAATATTTCTGAGCTCTCACATTGATTATGTTGCCAAATTTAGTCTCACTATTTGAGAAAGTATATTGATGTCCATTGACTGAGCTTTTGCTTTTCTTCCTTGTATTTCTGTTCTCTGCTTGCCTGAACACATCTGTTTTTTCAGCTGTCTTTTTTCAATATCCTTAGATTAAGACTTCACCAGTATGTATGTCACCTAGCGTTTTAGATGGTGACGCTTCCTTGTATTCTTTCCTTCCTTCCTTAAAGGGAAGCTAATGGATATGTTAATAACTTGCCGTGAGAGGACAGCCACCCCCTCACTCACCCTCAGCGATAGTACCTTCAGCAACCCACTGAGGGTCAGTGTCCTTTTCCCCACCACCCCGGGAAGTCAGTTAGATTTATTATCAGAAGAAAACCTTGCAATGGCTTTGGACTGTATCGATCACTCTGCCACATCTAAGGGATCCTGTCCATGATGCAAATAAAATGTTATAACTCACCACAGAAGGTGAAGGTAACCCTGGTTCTTGTTAATTGATCCCATGAGGTGGATTAGAGTGAAATGATGCTAAATTATCAGTGTTTGTAAATATACATTTGTAGGGTTTATTATAGAGCAGTTTGATTGTAGAGGAAAACATATATGTAGCCATTTTATTGTTTATAGTAATATAACAACATGAAAGCATTATAGTATGAAAGAACTACAGGATGAAAGCACAATATCACCCAGGGATATGCACAAGGGAAAAGAAGCAAAGAGATAAAGGACAAGAGTGTGAAGATCTCACCACCTGTAGGCTCCGCGCTGAGACTTGGTTACCGCAGATTACTTTTAATTACTTTGAGTCCTTGAGTCCGGTTGGTTGAGGGTGTGGTTGTAGACCAGATCAATCAGTTGATGAGCAAAGTCGATGAGGAAATGGTGGGGAAAAAACAATCCCCTTGAAAATCACTGGAACACAAAATATATTTGGTTTATGTTCATTCAGGTCTGGATGGGAATGCTTAGGTACCTTCCCTAGGGCAGGAGTTTTGCGCTGGATGTTGTAGTGTTGTGGATCATGGGACACTTCCTGGGTCCTTGACACCTTCTAAGACAATACAGCTGCTCATCACACCAGTGTGGTTGAATCCTATTATGCAATTGTCTCCCATTATGGCCCATTAAGGGAGATGAATGCCCTCAGGCCACAGGGAAATGTCCTGGTATTTTCCCAGGGGAAGTAGGAAGGGCCTCACAGCCAAGTGGGTTGTGTGGGTTATGAGGACAAGAATTACCATCTGGCCCCAGGCTGGATCTGGCTGGTTTCTCACTCATAGCTTATCATTCACTCTCTGTCTTACCAGCTCAGAGATTTGGCCATTACACACCCAAAAGCTCACCACCTCCATTTCAACAAACCACCCTGGCATGTTCACAAATGGGGACTATTTTGAGTTGTTATTTTGGGTCATTACCCACTAACAGTTCAATCTTTATGTGGAATGCACGTTTCAGCTATTTATCATGTATTTTCATAGTTATATGAAATCAGTCCACTTTCTACTCTTTGTGGGAGGTGGACTGATTTCGTATGTACAAGTGGCTAAGAGAATAGTGGTATTCCTGGAATAAAACTCTTATTTGTTTGCTTCTGATTAAATATTCATGTTGTCTCTTCCTTGACCACACATGGGAATTCTTAGAATGGGTGAAAATTTGAAGTCAAAAAGTCTTGAGACAGGTTCCTAACCTACCATTATATAAGCAGGAACTGAGCCGAATTGTGGTGTTATGGATTTCTCTCAATAATTAAGCCACTTTATCTGAGACACTGTGGTTTGGGTTGTCTGTCCCTTGGTCAAATGCTGATTAACAAGAAAATTGAATGTGTTCCCAGGGTGGACAGGATAGCTAGTTAAAGTAAAGTGAAGAAATAAGGAACATCTTTAATCTCTATTGTTTTCACAACAAATCTGTTGTAAATGCTGCTTGGAAATCCAACTTCAGGTTTTGGAGTGCTCAGGAATGTATGCAAAAATCCCGGAGCTTGGAAGGATGAATAATCTCAACGTAACATCCTATTCTTTCATTTTTAAGGTATGTTAGTGTATATCCTGGTAGAGAGGACAACTGTAGTGGAGCTCCTTCTGTGCAGAGGAAGATGAGCCATGGACGGTGTGTCATTAACATGTCATTAGCCTACCCTCAGACAGTAATGGTGATGACCCAGCATGTCCTGGCTGTCACCAATAGCTAATAGCTTTAGTGGTCATAAAATCTCTACTGGATACTCAGTTACTCTGTATGTGTGTGTTGGGGAGGTGTTTGATAAACCTGTGGGAGTCTGGGCCTGCTTTCCCCTATAGCTTTCCAAATGAAGGCAGAAAATATATCACATCTAACTTCTTACTGATCTTGTTCATCACAGCCTCCTACAGTCCTGGGTCCTACAGACTCAGGCAGAGATTTCTGTTCACCTTTCAGACTTCTCCCTTATTAGAGGAGCCATGATCAGAAGCTTCTTTCAGACTTTATAATATCTTAAATTGACAAGCAAAGCTACTAAGTCTGGATCGGAGAATCTTGACCATTTCCTTTAGTTCAGATACTGATGGATTTTTCAAATACAGGCATTGGGTTGATAATGGATCAGTGAAGGAAAGGCTGATTTTTAAATGCTCTAAGGGCTTTAAACTGGAAGACTGTAAACATACATAGACATGGCTGCTGAAAAGGCTTGTCCCATATGACACCATGAAACAATTTATGCTGATGAGATTTCAAAGCCATAATTACTTTCCTTTTATGCTGGGGTAGAAGAAGATCAAGAAACCATGGTTAGAATCCTGTGATCTGTTTTTTTTGACAGACAAATGTCAGCAAAATAACGCTTTAAATATTTGTCTAATTGGAAGGTCTGAGAAAATTGTGTGATTTGCTGTTCTTAATTTTCTTTCTCTGTTTTGATAATGCACTACATTAGATTGCTATTAAATATTCTAAGCCATTGTACTTGTTATCATATTACATCTACCTATGAGTAATTTGTTAGATCATTAAGTCACTTGGGGGCAGGGGTGGAAATACACCTCTGTGCTTTTTTTAATTTCTGAAGTAAATACTTTCAAAGCTGAAGTGTTTCAAGGTATGCTGTTAGTGGCAGGGCTCTCAAACGTAACAGTGACAATATTAAAATATTCATCTTTTAAAGCCCTAAGAGTAGGCATCAGTAAGACTTTGGTCTTGCACCATTAGTTACCTGTTTAGAGCTTGAATTTCCATAAGTTCAAGAAAATTAGCACTTTTTTTGCTTTTTTCCCCTTGCATTTTTATGCTGTTTCATATTATGTTTTTAAGAAGTTAAAATTTGACAAAAAAATTCTAGGTATTCACCAGAGGATGAGTCACTTGGAGAAGAAGATAAGTGGGTTTTGGGCATCAAGGAATAGTTTAGTCCAGAGTCTCTGTATATGTGGAAAAATCTTACAGGCAGTGTAACCAAATGGAAGTGAACTGGATTACTTGCATGATGGATTACACTAGATGAACAAAGGCAAGAGGTCTGGGAGTTCGTGTTAACAGCAAGTATTTAAACTCTGTTTTTAAGATGTGCAGATTTTGAGCTGTAACAGTTGAAAATTGGCTTCTCTTGATCTGACAAGTTGAAGTTCATGCTTTGTTGATCTCTCTGCAACAGCATGTGACACCAGAAATGTCACGACCACTTTGTTAACACATTTGTCTTCTTCAGTTAGAAAAAATTACGGCTATTTCAAGTGCTGCTACCATACAAACGTGTTCCCTTCTTGCTTGTTAATGTCAAAAGGTAATTTGGGTATCCTATTTCTCTTTGCATTCTATGTGAACTCTTAATGATTTGTTAGCTATTATAGTGTTAGAATTAAAGATTTAATGTGTTAAACACATGCCTGATATTTAATGTTAGGTATGTTTGATGTAAAAGAAAGCTATATCTACATATAGAAAGCAGTCTGTATTCAAAGTTAGATTAGGAGACTACTTCCCTGTTGTTGAAGTATCAGGTGAATAGATGTGATTTTTTTTTTTCTTCTTTTGATGATGATTTGTTAGTAATCATTATGTTTTTGTTATTCTAATGATGGGAGGGGAGAGAAGAGAATTAGAAAAACAGCTACTAAAAAAGCTTACTGAGATTTCTGTGTGGTGAGCCCTAACATCCAGGAGTGGGTAGAATAAACATCAAAGCATGCAATTTTTGTAAAGTAATGCAGCTTAGTTGTCTTAGTGGCTTCTATTTTCTTTAATCCATGCTATTCCACAGACATCTTGCAGCTACCCCAAAATAGTTAAATGTTATATGCATATTGGTATAACCTGTTTGTGTATATATTTATAGGTTAACCATTTGATCTTTAAGCAAAATGTAGGTCTACCTTAACAAGCGTACAACTGTTTTAATTTGAGATATTTTAATACCCTGTAAAGTAATACTTCTAAATATACTGGACAACTTGCACTTTCTAGTCTAGCAGAAGGTAGGAGCAGTAATTTTTATTTAAAATCATGTCTACTTGACCAGTGGCTAGGAGGAAATCTGGTCACAGAAATAGAGAAAATCACTATGAAATCTTAGGTATGCTTTAAGGCAGCACTATCAGAAACCTTAGAGAAAGATATCAAGCAAGCCTAGGTAATATATGATAGAGCTTTTCAGGTAATGTTATAAATAAGGTAAGGATGAATGCTGGTCAAATAATTTCCTCAAAACCCGCTTTGTGGGCCATGTAAGAGTTTCATTTGTGGTTTGGTTCTTTTTTTCTTTTCTTCAGTTTTTGAAGACACACATAAAAGGTAGTAGTGTAAAAGAGGTTTGTATCTGCACTGTCTTTGCTGCAGATCTGGCAGTAAATGAAAAATAAGCTCTCAGATACCTCTCTGCTTTAAGATGATGTAGTCCAACTTGATTCAATTCTCACCAGCCCCCAAGTGAATTTATAAGAGCAGATGTTTAGCCTGGGTCTTCATAATTGAGATGTATTGTTGCACATGCCTTTTGAGTCGTTATTGTAAAAATGTATTGGCACTTGATTACAGGACTAATGAAAGTCTTTGTCAGATAGCTTTCTTCAGTTCTGCTTTTTTAAAAAAATTGAGTTCCCACATAGTGAAATACTTCAATACAAATCAAGATTTTTCACTATAATTTTTAGAGGGCTTGCAGTCTGATCTGTATTGAGTTCTGCGTTTGAGACACAGCTTTTGAAGTATGTGTTAGTGTTTTAGGTACTTTCAGAATATTCTATTAACAAAACTGCACTAGTTGTTAAATTAGGAATAGCTGAATCTTTTAGCATAATACTCATCTGGTTCACACTGCTGCTTGTATCAATTATAATTTGTTGCACGTATTCTATACAGGCTGTCTCAAATGTTATTTGTCTGCTGAAGGTGTTCCCTTAGTGTGTTTCTCACTCCTGAATTCGATTTTGTTCTGCAGTGTTCCTTGGAGTGGCCTGTGCGTGGTGATCCGTGGTGCCGTGACACTGCACGCTCAGGGGCTTGTTTCCTGTCCTGCCTAGGCATCCATTGTTCCTTTGTTTTCTTAAGGAGTTGGGAAAAGGTGACCGTGACTTGGAGATGTTTGCAGCTTTTGTCTACTTGTGCTTGGGATTACGATGCTTGAATGGAATGTTCCTCTTCTTTCATGGAAAGGTGTTGCTCTTTGGAAGCAAGCCTGGTGCTTACTGGTGCGTGTTATTTCTTGTCATAAGGCTAAACCATAAATTGCTTTGTAAATTACTTCTGGATGAGTCTTTCTGTCTGTCGATATCTTTTTCCAAATTAATATATGCTAGTCCACTGCAGGTTAGTCCGTCTTGTTTACAGAATTGCAGATCAGGAAAAACCCTATTTCTGTGCCTGAGGATGGTGGTGTTGTATTTTGGGGAAGATAATTACTGCAGTGACAGGTCTAACATAAAAATTAATCTGCTGCATTGTGCTAGGAGGTGTAGTTGCCATGAAGTTCTAACTCACTCTCTTAGGTGATACTGCACATTTATTGATTAAGTAGACATTTGAGTTGTGCTTTTTGAGATTAAAGTGATTCCTCTGTTTCTTTTGTCATCTTTAGAATTCATAAGAACTCATTGCTTAAACTATGAACAGTATAACACCTGGTTACTCAATTTTCATAAAATAATGCTTCTCTTTAAATGAACAGTCTGAACAGTCCTGCTGTTTCACATTCAGAAATGCAAGTTGGGATTAATGAAAGAATAAACACAAAAAGATTCATTTTTATGTCAAGGCTAATCAGAGAATCAACTGGCATTTTAATCTCTTTTGTCTCCAACACAACGTGTTGTCATGTGATACAAAATCTCTTAAATATAAAATCTGCACACACATGAAAAAGCCTACTCAACCTTAGTTTTTTGTTGGCTGATATTGCTAGAAGACTCCCAAGACTCCCAAGGAGTGTGTACTGTAGTTTGCAGAGTTTTAGTTAGATATTGACATCGGATCTTTAACATCCTTAATGAAAGGAAAAGAACAGCAATTGCTTCATGGACTGGAACTGACTAAATGCAAAAAGAATGACCCTAACTCCTGGATATTATCTTGTGTAGGTCCTGTTGCATCAATAAAGCCCCCATGTTATGTTCTGGAGTTGTTTCCAAAAATAGTCTTCTGTTGATAAATAAAGCCTAGATGTTTGCAGTAGCAGGCTTTGAGTAATAATACTACTAATGAGTTGAGTTTCTTTCTGCATCTGGAAGAATCTCTTCTTACAGAAAACATCCAATGCACCTCTGTCTGTGCTCTGGCTGGGGCACTGTGGTGGTGTGTGGTAGGGTGGAGACAGGCCTAGTTTCTCATTAATTGGCTTTGCTTAATTCAGATGATACTGAAATCCTGGATGTTCTGCTTGGTCCTTGGGGCCATATTGTCGTATGCCTAGACTTTAACTGCATTCATAGCTGTTCTGTGTGCAACATTCAGTTGAGTGTTCACTAGGTCAAGCAAAGGGAGGCTTTATGTATTCTGTTATTCTGAAGCATTTTGTGCAAGCCTTGAAGGTCTTTAAATGTGAAGTTCAGTCTTAGTGTAGCTTATAACATGTGTACTGTCTGCTTAGATTATTCAGTGTCTGGAAGTTGTCAAAAAGATTGGGCAGCCTGGCAGGATTGAGATCATAGTTTCCGAGATGGGTCTCTCTGTCACTAGAAGGGAAGTAGTCTTTGATCAAGCTGCTAGGGGGAATTACCACAAGAACATTTTCTGATAACACAAAGGATGAAGAAATCTTTGGTGTGAAGAACCACTATACTTTGTGGCTGGGAGGATGTGGCATCAAGTCAGGGCACAGGACAGTTGTGGATTTTGCAGCAGGATTGAGAATTGTGAATGGCCATTTTGTAATGCTGCTGCTGTGGCTTCATCATGTAACTTCCAGGCAATAAACACTGAGAAACTGAACACAGACATCTACAAGGACTCAAAGCTGAGGTTTATAAACTAGTAATTCTGTAGCTTATGTCAGCCAGTACATGTATGTGCATGGGAAGCATGCATTCTTCTTGTGCCTTTGGCCACATGCACAGGCTTAGGAATCTTTCTGCTACTCCTTTTTTTTCATCTTGGAGTATGGTTGCTTGGTAGGAAATAATTGGGATTGCTCAAAAGCTTTCATCTATATAACCTGCTTATGTCATGTTTTGCAAGTAATTTGTGTTTTTTAAGAAAAACCCACAACCCTAGGTAACATTTACAAATATATTTCTTCTAGCAAGCTGAATTGATGTGTGAGCCTGTCACATACCCGTTGCACAACTGAAGTGTGCATGCAGTTTAGAAGCTTAAATATAAAATTAAAAGGCAGAATTGTTTCACCTTAGGGGTAGTTATTTTTTTCAGATAATAATTATGGTGCAAGGCTAAGCGTATTATCATGGCAATGCTTTAATCATGTACTGCAGCTCCTTCCTTGTTATTTCTACTAACACTAGAGAGTAAGCTATGAAAGGCCAAACAAACTAGTTTTTAAATTTTTAGTAAAAAACCTGAGTGAAGTACAAGCTCTTGTTGATGTAAACTACTACTACTACTAAAAAAAAATAATCCTAGCTAGGTTTATTTTCAGGCATCTTTAATTCTGTCTTATATGATTCAATTAAGTTATCTTCCTTTTTAATCAAATGTTCTGCTTTCAGGCTAAGGGGATGAGATCAAGCGATTGTACCAGAATAAACTGTAATCTGATGAGAGAACCTCACTGGAATTGTGAATGAAACTGTACTTCTGAGCCCACTTCATACAGTACTTGATTTATTATCTTTAACTCCTAATAGTTTAAATTAAGGCATGTTCATGGTAAAACAAATTGTTGATTTAATATGATTTTTGGGAAAAAAATACTTTTTACGTATTTCCAAGAATGAAGCTAAGACTGCAGAGGAGAGTAATTGGCAATTGCTGTTACTGCCACCATGGTGTTTCTGATGCTCTCACTTCCTTGATTTCGACAAATTTTATGTCAGGAAACTTTCAGTTCAGTTTTGTGGGTGTCCTCCTTCTGTGAAAAATCCGTGTAGAAACAAGTCTTATAGAACTGATCAGAAAGCTGATCTCTTTTGGTCGTGCACCTTTTGCCAAACGCAATCTATATAATCTCTAACTAGCTTCCCTTGGCCATCGTCAAGATAGGGGCAGACTAAATTTTGTGAACTAGCAGTTTTTTAATGAAGTGGCTTATGTACAAAGTTTAAATCTTCCTTGTAGAAACTTTGTATATATAAATTTTCTCAAGGAAGTGGTAAAAGTTGCCCTAGTAAACTTTATGCTAGTTCTGAGAGTATTTTCAGTTATGCTGGTGTCTCATCTATAGGATTTAATTATGAAACCAAAACCTACCATGATTAGTGTTATTCTTCACCACAGTGTTCCAAAATTAAGTTGCCTCATAAAATGAGTATTAATTTCAGTTCTTTCTTGGTAGGCAGTACTTGCCTAATGCAAATAGGGAGATGGGGAATGAGAGAGAGAAAAGATGCTTTGCTACAATGTGATGCTGTTCTGTCATGCTAAATGTGAAATAACACCAGTGACAGTGATTTGCATTATAAATGCAAATTATTTTCTTGCAGTAAAGAGAAAATAAGCCCTGAAAATGTCTGGTTTTCTTATTTCTTCTTAAGTGAATTCTCTCTTACTGCTAATGGAATGAAAAAGATTTTAATTTCATCTCTTAGAAAGACTAGTTCAAGAAGGCATGGAGAATTAAGTTTGTAGTAAATTCTTTAATCTATTTATTGCTTAATGATTGTGTAAAGAGATAATTAGGATTAAGCATTTCCCTGAAACTGGGGAAAGTCCTGCTTTGATTATGAAGTCTTTAATGTGGATTTTACTGAAGCTATAATTCAGATTAGCTCTTGGAAATTCAACTACACCGAGAAATCCTGATCAAATTGTTTTGTTGTCTTTATTTGTAAAGATAAAATGGTGGTTACTACAGTAATAAAGGTATTTTCTTAATACTGTGAACATCTCAAAAGGCAAACAGCAAAACCTGGTGTGTGTTTAGTGATATTGGAAGGAGAGGCTGTTTTAAATGACACTGATGGAAATATGCATGACTGGAAAATTTGTGGTCATGTAGATAGAAAGGACTATGTTTTCAAAGGATATGGAAATGTGAAGGAACCATTTAAGTGTTAACTCCTTATTAGGAGTTAGGCCTGGGCTGAGCTTTTGTGCCTGTAGCTTAAAGGAAGTAAAATTTAAGAGTCAGTGACTTAGATTTGACTTAAATACTGTATGGGACATGAAAAGACAGAATCCTGAAATAATTTGTGTTGGAAGGGACCATGAAGATCATCTGGTTCCAAGTATATGTTGAAGTTGCCTTGACTTTATCTTGCCAGTAGAATCTCTTGCTATTTTAATTTGTGTTTGGAATGTGTACACCATTAAAGAATTACTGTCCAATACTAAATTCAGGAAACTGAAAGTGTTTCTGTTGGATGACTTCTGTCAGTGGGTAGTGTGTTCTGCATGGAGCTTTTTGTGCTCAGTACTTCTGTGAGTTTGAGTTTCACTATGTGAAATTATTTTATTTTTGAATAGCAGTCTTGTTTGAGCTGAACAGTCATGTTTGATGTTGAACTTAATGAGTTATATCTCATTCAGTTTTGCCAGTTGTCCTAGCACTGTGTTGGTACAGAACTTCATGTTAACTTTAGGTATTGTTTGGTTGTGTAACATTTGAGTTACTGCAATGATTTGTTTCAGGTATAGCAGATACAGGATTTGACATGCTATTCTGTTCAGACAAGTAAAACCAAGGAGTTCATCTGCTCATTTGCAAGGAATATTAGTAAATTAATTAACATGAGTCTCCTGCATATTTAGATAACCTGTGATGTATGAAGATCTGGCTGTGTCCTCACCTGTTGCCATTTTTCTAATTTGAAAGAACTCTAAGCCAGACAAATAATTGGAATTAGTCTTGTAAACAGAAGGGGAACCTGAATATAGTCTTTTCTGAAACAATGCGCATGGGGGCACAAATACAGGAGTGGAGTGATTTGGAGAGCTGATTATGTGTAAAATTCCTGTCAGGTGTGGGGAGTCTGATGTGAATGCATGCACTACTTTGAATTGTAGTCTCACTTGTCACTTTCCTCTCTATGTTTTGAGATTAAAGTCTTTGTCACTGGGGCACTGACGGGTCATTGAGCAAGCAGAATGAGAAAGTGGCTTGCCTGTTCACAACTCCTGATGTGGTGGAGGTGGGCAGCTGTGCCGGTGTTTCTTGGCTTGCTTCTCTTGAGTGGAGCTCAAAGAAAATGACAGGAGAGAAGAAAGGTGGACTTCTATTGTGCAGCTAGATGAGGAAGGGAAGAAACCAAAGCTGAAAAGTGCAAACATCAAACCTGGGCTCTAAAAATGGAAGGAGAGAAGGAGAATGAGAGGAGCTTTAAGGCTCTCAAAGTCTGAATGCTGAAGAAAACTTCAGTACTGGGAGAAAGCAGAAACACACAAATAGGGATGTTCTATGTATTCTCTGTGCTATCTAAACTACAGAGAAGTCAGAACTTGTAAAAGAATTTTAAACTTATGCTTCAGTGACAAGTTAGTTGGAGGAATAAATGGTAAATGATGTTGCTTCACCCTTCAAATTGTGACTATACCAGCTCAATAGCCTGGTACATCCCATCCAGGTAGTACTGTGCCATAGTAATGTGTTATATATTTGAGTCAGTTACTGTCAAAATTTCAGAAAGTTTGTAAATCTTTTACAAAAGACTTGATGATAAGACTTTGTATAATTAAGTTACTGCGATAGGCAGTGGACATATTTTAAAAGTTAGGAGCTCTTGAAGTGATGCAGTAAAAAAGCAATATTTTTCTTTCCCTTTTCTTCACCACTCTTGTGTCTTAGACCTCTGATCTAGCAGAGTAATTTTGGAATATCCGTCTTAATATATATTCTTTGGAATATCTTTATTATAATAGTCTGAACATGTTCCGGTGTCTTCAAGCAAGTTGAATTTGATGAGCTCGTACAGCTGATTTAATTTACTTTTGTTACAACCTCTTATTCTAACGCTGGGCATGCTTTTTTTTTTTTTTTCCCTTCAGAGATTGACCAAATAGGTTTCTAAACCCATCATGTTTTAATACAGCTGGCAAAAATTCAGTCCAAGTTACAACTTTATATTGAATCAAGCAATACAATTTCTATGATGCTTAGTTGGCCACAATAAATGGTCACATGCCATAATACTGTTCAGTGCTTACTGTGCAGCAGTTAAATGTAACCTTTCGAATTTTCAGTGCTAAGTAACTTACAAGGAGTGCTTGGGGTAAATAATGCAGGAAACAGAGTTTCTCACAGGATGGTTATTGTGCTCTGTGGAAATATTCATCTTATTTTTTTACCTTGAAGGCACAATGCTCATTAAATAACTGAAACTGAAAAAAACATGCAGCATGTTGTTAGGGTTTTCTCCTCAAGAACTGTAAAATTAAGATGAAAGGTACTTCAGTGACCAGTGTGTAATCCATACATGATAGATTTTCAAGAAAACATTTGGTTGCAATTTTTTAACACAGTGATTCAGGCTAGAAAATGACACATATGTAGATGCCTTTTTTTTNTTTGCTTTAAAGTGTATTTATATACATTCTGTAAAGGATGGTTACAAGGCTTCCTGGGTTTGTCAGTTAAAGTGAAAATTGTCCCTTTAGAAATGTTAACCTACATGAGCATTATGCAAAAAAAAAACTGTAACTCCCTTCTCATCCCTAAAAAAGACTAGAAATTAGTCTGTATAAATTTAATTCTCTATAAAATATTAGTGCTGATTATAGCTGAATATGGAGTCATATCAAAAGCTTGGATATGTGAGTTTGAAGAACTTACCCTCAGAAGACATCCTTTTTTCCCTGTTACTCAGAACTTCAGAAATCACATTGTAGTTTTCTGAATGGAAAAAGTAGGAGCAGTCTCCCGTGGAGTGACCGTGCTTTCATTATATTTTCCTTCTCTTCCAAATTCAAAACTCTCCAGCGGAGTGGCTTTTTACTGTCAAGTATAAAGTGATTTTCTCCTGTACTGGAGAATGCCTCTAGATTAAAAGTTAAATGATACTTCTGTAATTGAATTGCCAAAGTTCTGTTCAAAGTAGAGCAGTTTTAGAGCATGTTGCTCTTCTTGAAGGCACTGCATTGTCTGTCCTGTCCTTCCCCTCCCAGGTTCATATGCCATTGTGTTCTGTGTCTGCACAGAAGACCTATAGCAGGGATCATAGTGACATTCAAACTTGCCATGTTTTTCTGGAAAGGTAAAGTGGGAACAGGCTGGTGGGTAAGTCCTTTAGAGTACTATGCTTGTGGGGCTATGTGTTCACGTGGATATTTTATTAACTAACGATTAAGCAAGTTATTTTCTCTGTTCTGTTGTTGTCTCAAAAAGGGCTGCACAACTTCCCTAGGCTAGTACTCTCTGCTGGTACATCAGTAACTGCTGCATTCCTACATAATTGTGTCCAATCTGAACTAGCAAAAATAGATAAGATGTATCTAAATATTCAACAATTTCCTGTTGCTTTAAGTAGAAGTTGAGAAGCCTTTCTCAGAGGAAATAGGAAAGGAAGAGGAATCTCCTCAAAGGATACTTGCAGCTTAAGATAGGCAGCCAATTTGATGTCTTGAACTTAGACATTACAGCATCTTATCTAATTAAAAATGTTTTCACTTGAGATGCAGGATGACTGTGCTTCTTTCTCCTCCGTACTAGGAGAAGTATTTAAAAAAAATAGATGTTAGCATGGTGTTCTGTGCTGGAGGTGGGTGTTGGTCGAGTGTGATTTCAGTATTGCCTATTGCCCAGACACTGCCTTGTTTGCTTCTGCTGCTCTGCAGCTGGTGCTTTCTGGGAATGCTGGCAACTGTTTTGGCTGCCTTTGGTACTGGGCTGGACCAGTGCTGGGTTTTGGCTTCCTCCCTGGTAGGCAGCCCTCTTAGCAGGGCATGCTCATATTGCTTTGGCTTAACACGACAGCTCCAGAGTATCTCTGCGAAACGGTTACGAGCTCTCACTTGCAGATGGTTAATCTCTACTGAGCAGTCCCTGCCTGCTTTGCTTCTGCTGCTTGTCATTTTACTACAGTTCTCCTGTATTATTTTTAAAGGAAGAGCTAGGAAAAAGAATCTTTTTGTTCACATTGTCATGTAGTACCAAGTGGCATACCTTCTTCTTTGGTGTGGTATGCAGTGTTAACTAAGTGAACTGCTGAGGAACTGTAGCAGCACCAGCAGAAGGTACTGGTGGTACTGCTGCTTGGAGGATGTATTGATGTTCTGAGGATGTGTGTTTGGTGAGGAAATGAATGATAAGCTTATGTGTGTGTCCAGGGCTTAGCTCTTCTTAAATTTTAGTTTTGCACTTCTTTGCCTGGGGAGCTCTTCCAAAGAACAGAACAAACACCTTTCTGACAACAGGGTAGAGTTCTGTGTGCTGTGTTGTGTTAAAATAGAAGGTATTGTTGGATCTATGGAGCAGTCCTTTTGCCAGTAACATCTTTCCTTGCGTATTGTTCATAGACTTTTGCAATCTCAGCTGAGATGATCCACAGCCAGCAAAGCTCTTCTTACCCAGTAGACTTCAGTTTGAAAAACAGAAATGAAAAATGCACTGGTAGTATCAGAACTTCCTGAGTCACTTGGTCTTCAGGCTGTACAAAAAAGACTGGTGTATTTCTAAAGCAAGGGCTGGCAATTACCAAAGTAGAATTTCTATTCATCAGCATCAAATTTGGAATAGCATTGAATACTTATAGTACTGGCTGCAGTTAACATAATTTTGCTGGTGTCTGGGGTAATAGCCTTGTTTAAATGCAGGAAACCTGAAATAACTGTAGACATCTTAAGAACATAAAATAAAAATGTAGTAGAATAGTTGTCACTTGCTGTTCTAGGGTGTTGTATAGGCAGACATACTATGTGCTTGCACAGTTGGCATTAAACAGTTTTCTGTGTGGCTTTTTGGAATTATTTCTGAGTCATTCTTGTCTTTTCTTAGTGGGTTAATGGGGAAACAGCTCTTGAATGCACAATTACACGTTAGAAGAGGTGCCTCTAAAAAGTTCTTTCTTGCTTACTCTTCAGCGGCTTTAGACGTCATAGTGCAGATTCTTGTGGCTGTAGCCCCTTCTAAAAATCTTTTACATTTCAGAGAAGGCAAGTCCTGTAATACCATCATCCTCAAGCTGATTTCTTGTGCTTCTCAGAGGAAACCTTCTAGCAGAACTTCAGGTAGATGGTAATAAGAAAAGCAGCACAGCAGGAGAATTCTACAGAGTGTCTTGAAAAAAGCGAGTTTATCTTCCAGCTACATTGGAAGCCTTTTCTCTTTTTATTTTATATCCTGTTCTTGGGGATTGCTGGTTAATAATTCACATGTACTACAGTTACCAATTAAAGAAAAATTGAATTCGAAACAGCAGTAGGTTCAATTAAATATATTTGGGAATCAGTTATTTCTTTTATTGCTCAGGAAGGGAGTTTAATTATTAAAAGGGCCCTTCTTTATACATTTTTTATTTTACATGAGCAAAAATTACCAATGGCTAATTGCCATTCCTGAGAAATTTAATGTTTTGAGGCTCTAAAACTCGGGACTTAAAATCTGAAAAAAATGAAGGCAATCAAGATGAAAAAAATGTTATTTACTTGGTTTGAGTGCATGCATAAAACTGATGACAGTCCTTACAAAACATTGTCAAACCTTGTCAGGAATTAAATATTTAGCTTCAATGTGTGGTGTGAAATAGCATAGTAGATTGTGTGTACAGCAAAAATTGAGTAATTAAATATAAATGGAGAGAGTTGAAATTCTTACTCAGTCACAGAGTGAATTTTTCCTTCATAGTACCTTGATTTGTCACCCCCTTTCACACCCCTTACAAGAAAATATGCAAGAATAAGTCCTTCATTGCATGGTACACATATGACTGGAGTCGATTTGATGTACTTTTTCCTACTAATTTGTGTTCCGTAATTGGCTGTATCAGTATCACATATGAGTCACTTCATGGCTGTTACACTCTGTAGGAGAAGAATAATATTTATTTCTAAATGTCAGCTTGCAGACTTTGCTGTTTTGGTGAGAATATACATCTTGTTGCCATACATTGCTATTTCTGACAGAATTCTCATAAAACAATTGCTTCTTTTTCTAGAAAAGCTATACTGATCAGGGAGTGAACAGTATTCAGTTTTAAGAAATACTTTATCTGTTTTTAGAAGGAAATGAACTTATCACCTATGGTAATAGAATGCAGCTAAACCAAAGTTGGCTATGGTAAAATCAGCAAAAAGAGATCTTAGTAAAATCATGTTGATTCTAAGTAGGCTGTAACAAAGTTGAAGTGAATAATGTTAGCTTTTTCTCTTAAGTCTAACTTTTATACCAGTAGGGACCTTTGACTTCTTCTTTCATTTAACCCAGCTTCACTGCGGGGTCTCTTTCATAGCAGGAGTGATGCTGATTGTACAGAGAAGAGGTGTCCAGCAGCAGACTTTTACTTTTTAATCATGACCTGCTTTATATTTTAAATACTCTTGTGGGTGCTCCTGGTGAATGTTAACTAAGGGATTCCGTAGATTGGTGCAGGTCGCTTGATGACTTCAATAAATCTCTGTCTCTGGCATGTGTCCCCTTCGTTATGGTTGGACTTGTTCTGGTTTGTGGTAGCCTTTTAAATGCCAATCTGTACTTACAGGTATCTAAATGACCTGTTAAGTTTAAAGGTACAACACTTATTTCTGAGCGAAACAGATGAATGGGGATACAATTTAGCATCAACCCAGGACACAGGGGTACTGAGGGAGGTGGCAGAAGAGCTCTCCAAGCCGTTCTCCATCATCTATTATCAGTCCTGGCTAACAGCAGATGTTCCAGAGGACTGGGAGCTGGACACTGTGGCACGCACCCATAAGAGGGGCTGGAAGGACGATCTGGGGAACTACAGGCCAGTTAGCCTGACCTGGCCTGGCAAAGTTAGCAAACATCATCTTGGACATGATCATGCAGCACCTACAGGACAGCTGTGGGGGAATCAGACTCAGCCAGCAAGGATTTAGGAGGGTCAGGTCCTGCCTGACCCAGTCTGGTCTCCTTTTATGAACAGGTGACCTGCCTAGTGGATGTGGGGAAGGCTGTGGATGTTGTCTACCTTGACTTCATCAAGGCCTTTGACACTGTCTCCCACAGCACACTCTTGGAAAAGCCGCCAGCCCAAGGCTTGGACAGGAGCACTCTGTGCTGGGTTAGGAACTGGCTGATGGCTGGGCCCAGAGTGGTGGTGGTTGGTGCCGCATCCAGATGGGCCCAGTCACCAGGGGTGTCCCTCAGAGCTCTGTGCTAGGCCAGTCCTGTTTAATATCTTCAGTGATGATCTAGATACTGAATCTACCACATCAAATTAGCAGATGACACCAAGTTGGGTGGGAGTGTTGATCTGCTGGAGGGCAGGAAGGCTCTGCAAAGGGAGAGGCTGGATCAATAGGCCGAGTCCAACAACATGAAGTTTAACAAGACCAAGTGCTGTGTCTTACTCTTTGGCCACAGCTATCCCCTGCAGTGCTCCAGGCTGGGGACAGAGTAGGTGAACAGCAGCCAGGCAGAAAAG
>VZTB01003117.1:467490-606386 GCA_013397245.1 Thryothorus ludovicianus | reverse complement strand
AATGAAAATAAACCCCCAACAAGATGTTTCTCATAAAGGTGTCCTGGTGACCTTTGCTTTAAGCTTCAATATCTTACAAATCTTAAGGCTGATGAAAGCTCAGCTGTGAAGCTGAGGATTTCTCAGTTTGGCCAAGTGGGCAGACAAGAGCTGCTGAATGCAATGGACATGGACACGCCTATGGGATGAGTAAAAAGGGAATGTCTTCAGAATTTTGGTAGTGCTTGTCTAAATTTGCATTCAACAAATGCATGGAAGTAGGATATCTAATGTAGGTTTAGCTTCTGTCTGGCTTCGAGACACTCATGATATCTTTACAGAATAAAACGTGAACAAGCATGAATTTGTCAATAAATTTAACTGCACAATAAGGACAGATCTTGCTAGCAGGAGCAGGAAGGGGGGAGACCCCAGGTTTGCATAACTGAGAATATCTCCATGTTTGCCACAGATTTGGTCAAAACTGCACAGTTATCACATCTTTCTTCTTAAGGTTTACTGAGTTACACTTCTTCCCTGATATTTTTCCCTTCAATATAAACTCTTATAATTTTGTTTCCTCTTACCTCAGGATTTGGTTGCATATATGTATTTTTGTGGATTCTGGTGTTAGAATTGTAAAGATGTTACTTGCATAGTTTTCTGAGCTCTCTATTTGGAAAGTTGGCAACAACAACTGAGCTCTGGAGTTCATTTCAAATCTATCATAAATACAAAATTACATGAGAAGAGAGAACTAAATGTGCTATCTATCCTGGGGACCAACACTTGACATTAAATACAAAGAAGACTTGACTTAAATCTTAAAACTTGCAGTAACTATTGAAAGACCCACAACAACTACACACAATCCCCAAATAATAATTATCTGGTATAAAGTCTAGTCCTATGTGTTTGAATTTGTATGCTAATGAATACTTGCATATGTCTTAAATATTAAAATATGCTTGTCAGGGCTCCTTTTATGAGAACAGACTGGATTATTGAGTCTTCAAGTGGCATTTTTTCATTGTTACTTGAGACAAGTTTTACTGGAAAAGAAGAGAGACGCAATGAAACCTTGACAGACTCCTTAACTAGGGTAGTTTTGGCAGACACAAAACTGGTGTTCATAAGCTTTCTCAGTGGTTCTTGTTCTAACTGTAATAAGCAGGTATTGACTTTGTTGTAATCAGCATCAAGATTCATTGACTGGAGAGGTAAATAGTGGTGAGAGCAAAGCCAGGGTCAATACAATCCTCAAGGGACTGTTAATCTCTGTAGACCGAAGAGGAAGTCAGTATTGGTGGTATTACACGATTCCACTGTAAAAATTTTTTTATATACATACACAAAGGAGAAGAGGAAGAATAATCCAAATTGTATTGTAGCTATTTCAATGGACCATGTAGCATTCAGGTCATAAAAGTTGATTATTTTGCTATTATTGTTCTACATGTAATTTTTTCTTGTGGTGAAGTCTGAATTTGCATCAAAAGCAAAGGAAGGCTCTGAGACAGAGTGACAAGTACTGCCCAAGTGTTTTTCTACCTGGTGGCATAACCCTGACAAGTACTAAATATTTTCCTCTTAATGCAGCAGACTGTTGGAATTTCTGTCATTGTTCACTGCAGAATAAAAAGTGTTCACTGCTTCTCGAGAGACACAATTCCTACAGCAAGGCAGAATCTACCTTAAAGCTGGCTGGCAAACTGGTCTGGACCAGATTTTCTGGCCAGTCTTCCTAAACAATTACCTGAGTTTTAATTGAGTCATGGTTTTGAACAGTGCATGTTTTTTTGTGTGAACTTGCTCCACGCTTGTCTCTCCCATGGCCTCTGTTCAGTTCTTCTCTGGTCACTATCTCAGCTTGGGTAGAAATCTTAGAAACTAGTTTACTTGGTTGAATATTCCACAGTTTTGAATGCCATTTGGCAACAGTGGTGAGCTTTTGGAGAACTTGTTTTTGATGGGCTCTTGCAATTAATGATTTGCACAGTACAGCAGTAATAGGGCATAAAAGAACCATGGGGTCACAGTGATGCCAAATAACTGCTTGTGAGTGTCTGCAAAATGTGAAGCCTTGCCACTGTCCTAGGGGAGTCAGTGGTCTGAAGGGTGCTTCTGGGCTTCAGAAACAAAAGCAAAGCCATTTTGAGAGCCCCCTGTAGCATTTTCCCCGCTGTCTGTGTCTGAAATGGGATTTGCCTTCTGATGAAGAACCCTGCCAGCCCTGCTGCAGTGGTTCATGAGTTAGGTTTCTTGATGTGCTTTCTGAGGGAATATTGTCAGCTCCTAGACAGATAGGTAAAGATGGCTTTTCACTAGAAAACAAAATTGGCTGTTCCTGATTTGTGATTTGTTATTCCTCTTATATGGATATAGCAGCTTAAAGTTTCACTCATTCACTTGGGGGTAGAAATAAAGTTCTGTGACTTGGGAACCTGCTCAGACACATTGGATAATAGGCATGGAACAGTAAAAGTGAACAAGCTCTCAGGCAAACCCTTAGGGTAAATTTCCTTCATATAAATTATTCAGTGAGTAATTTTCAAACAGCAAAGATGTTTGTAGAGAATGGATTTGGTTTGTGAATGACTCAACAAAGTAAAAGTAGATTTGGAAACACAGGACCATTTCCTCACATAAAGTAACTGGACTGACTCTTTTCTCTCTTGGGATAGTCTGCAAGTTTCAAAATTCACATTTTTTTAAAATACATAAAACCCCTCTTTTTACACTTAGTAACATCTATCAATCTACAAACTCGTGCTCTTTTTGCACAAAAAATTTAATATAACTCTTAAATAAATGTAGCTATAAATGCTTTACAAGTGCTGTATTCAGATATATGTACACATGCAACAAAAAATACTGAGTTAATTCTATGAAATACATTTTTAAAAGTACCTGTCAATAATAAGAAAGGAAATACAATCTTTTCCACTATTAATCATCCTGAACAGTTCATCTTCAAATAGACTTTCTGTCGGTATAACATCCAAAAAAGGTACGTTTTGAAAAGTGAAATTAGTTTCAAGTGTGGCTCTTATTTGGTGTTATTTCAAATTTATGATGGTACAGGATGGAATTAGATCAATATAATTAGTTTAATATGGTGGTGCTGTGGTTCTAGCTATTGTAAACTTTGGCAGCTTCTGCTGTCCTTTTTATCCCACCCCATTATGTCTCCAGCTACCTGTTTTTCTTCAAGAGAGAACTTCTCTCTAGAAAAGCATGTTTTGTTGGCTCTTTAAATGTTAAAGCAATATTTTTGTGCAATACCTTGCAAATTCCACAAAGTGTGAGCCAGACTACTGAGAGGTGGTTTTCCTTGACTATAAGTGAATTTCTTTCTTTGAATGTTCATCTCTAGACTTCAAGGTAGTTTTCCTGCAAAGGTGATAATTTTCAATCCAATCTCCTTATCAGAAGTTGGGTAGAGCTCAGAAAGCCAGACTGTTTTGACTCTCCAGTGCTGTCCCAACCCAGAGATTTTCCTAAAATGAAATGTTGCATCCAATATTGAGAAGCACAGAGAGAGTGCTGCCATTTATCTCAATGTTTATTAGAAACAACCATAGCTAGATAAAAAACATAAAACAATTCAACATTTTCTGTCCAGAATTAATGGAGCTGAAAAACCTCTGCATAGGAAGAGCTGCATAATTGTGACTAACTTTACTAAACCTTGGGTTTCAAACAGTTTTGTTGAAAAGAAGAAGAGAAGGAATGATGCTTCTGCAAAATATTGAGGGTTTCGGTGTTGTGTGGGTTTTTTTTTTGTTTGTTTTTTTATTTTTAAGAGGGGATTGCTTGTTTTCATGTAGCTCTTTGGAGTTGTTTCCTGACACTCTGTAGTAATGGAATTCTATCCCAGAATAAAGAAAACTCCCCCCCAAAACCTGACACAATGTGTCTACTATCATATTAGAGTTTCTATTGTCTGACTTCTCTATTTAATAGTAATAATAATAACCTCTGTTACAATTTCTACAGAAATTGGGTAGTTCCTCTTTCCTGAGGTAGAATTAATTACATCTTAGAGGAGGAAAACTTAAGTATAATAGTGATCTGCTGAAAAATCCACTTTTAGAGAATTCCAACATTAAGGAGTAGATATATTACTGACAAGAAAATATTTAAATAGGAAATATTTAAAAGAATTTGATAGAAATATTTAAAAGGCCTACGTAAAAAACTTCCTAGGCAGGAAAGTTTACGCCAAGTGCTCATTCCTATGTGTACTTATTGTGAGTGCTATAAATTGTGGAATGTATGCCCTCTTAATCTGTCATGAAAATATCGATTTGTCAAAAATCGATCTGCAGCCCATCACAGATTCATGCATCTACTTTTTGCTGCAGAATAGTAACACAGTTTTGTTTGAAAGATTCTTGAACAATCCAAGTTTCTTTTTTTTTCTTTAATACAAATGGGACTGAGATATGTATAACCTGGTAAAAATAAAAAGAAATGCTTTTCCTAAAAGTCAAATATTTCAGTGCAAAGTGCTAATTTGTCCCAGGAGCTACTTGCTGGAGATATTGTTGCTGTGAGCACAAAATGAGTGTTCAATTTCCAGGCTCACAGCAATAGAATTAAAGAATGTTGCACCAGCATGACTGTGTGAGTCAGACATGTGGAACTGGACTAACAAATTCATGTGCCGAGCTCAATGTTAATCAGCTTCTACCCTGTGGATTCCTCACATTTGCTTTTAAAGTATGTACTATCCATTTTCTGTAAAGAGCAGATGTACACTTCCAACATATGGTGCAATCAGAAAAGTCCAAAGGACAGTAGAGTACACATTGTCCATATTTTATTAGCATAAAATAAAATACTGATAGCACATAGAGCAACTCTCTTAACTTTTCTGTCTGTTGCTTTGGAATACCCCATTTCTTTTCTTGTGAATTGCAGTTAGAAGTTGGTAAGAGTTTCACATTACTTCCATTTGCCAGAAACTCTGCTCTTCTCAGTTTTCACCTACTTGTTTTAACTTCTGAAACAATGTAAGGTCTCTTTATTTTCCTGTGTGAAAGCCAGAAATAATTTTATTCTGTCAAGGTCTCTTGGAAGGATGGACTCCCCTTACTTCTGAGTTTCCTTTAGGGACAGAGGGCAGTCTAAGGGTATTGTCAGTCTTGTAAGAGCCTTGTTTTCCGAATTCAACTTCGTTGTACTTTGGTGTCAGCAGTCAGTACCAAAGTGGGTAAGATGTGTTGCCCACATTGCAGCCTGTGTTTATTGTGTGCTAAATCTAATTCTGGATCCTTTAGCCATATAAACCTCCTGTTTTGCCTGCAGGCTAAAATGTTATCCAAGTTTGTTTTTGTTTTATTTTTAGGTTATCCACATCAGAGACTGATCAGATTTTTTCCCTTACTATCTTGTCTTTGTGGCTTCCTTCTGTGCTCTTCACAGTGAGAAAAGCAGAGTAAATTTGTGCTCATCCTGAGGCAACATTCACCTGAATATGCTGCTCTTCTTCTGATCGGAGATCTTGGAATAAGAAGTCTTCATTAGAACTTGGAGGCTTGGAGAAAAGCTTTTCACTACAGAATTCCCTCATTGTTCAATCAAACAAAGTGGCTAGAAGTAAAAAACAAAAGCTTAGATAAGATTGAAAAATAATCCTTATTTTTATGGAGCTTTGATTATTCCTTGTATCTGTTTTTCACAGATACTGCGCACTCCAAATACTGTTGCCAAATTATGTAACTTCCAATGCTGTCTGATCAGAAATCTTCTGAGTAATGACCCTGTAAACACATGGAAACTCAGTAAAAAGATTGTTTGCACAGTCGCCATGTGGGCATTGCCAAGTGATGGGGCTACATGAAAATAACTGGCAGCTGCATGCCGAGCTGCTTCCTCATCATAAACATATGGACAGAGCTCCCAGAGGAGAGTACAACAGAGTTTGCCAGGCTTTGGTATGACCTTGCTGGTTTCCACTTGGGAAAGCAGAGCTGGTTGGGCTTCTCTTGCCCCTCTTCTATTTTGTTCTCACTTGCCTCAGAAGGTTAAGCTGAGGGGACCAGAGAATCGATGTATCATGACTTGTTGCTCTTAGTGTGATTGTAGGAGGTGAAGAAGATAAGATTCCTTGCAAAGCTCCTTCTGCAATGCCTGTGCACTGCTGTCCATTCCCTGAGTGCCTCTGCACTTGGCTCTTGCAAGTGTTAAATAGTTGTGATAGACAGATGAACAACCAGAAGAGTAACCTGTGGGCAAAGGCTGGTAACTGAACTCCGGCCCTGGGGCTTCTGCTCATACAAGATTTGAGGTGAAGGAATAATAGCAGAGACTCCAGGCTCTTGTGTGTCCCCCACCCCCCAACTTATGCATTGTTTCTGAAACGATGAAAAGGGATTTCTGGGGCCTTGTCTGAAACATGATTTCCCTCCTGTTCATTACCCAGGTACTGCTATTATATGTGTATCAATTTTCATCTTTCTTTCTTTTTTGTAAACCCCCTTTTGTCATCAGGCATTTCTGCCTGTCTCATCTTATAGGTGTGTGGTGAGAACCAACTAGGCTTTTGTTTTCTGCAAGTGGAAGGAATATGACACCAATGTACTCTTCTGGTATGTTTCCAAAATTAACGTATTTCCTTCTCTTCTGCAACATTAGAAGAGTGATGAGAGTGATTTTCCTTGGTTCTTTAAATCTGTGGCAGGAGGCATCAGGAAGAAGTGTATAACTGCATGTTCTGCAATGACACAAAGCTGAGAGAAAAGCTGCAAGGGTAATGTTCTGTCCTTAATCTAATAATGTTCCTTGTTCAGTATTAGTAGAAAATGACTCTTTCTGCATTCCTTCATATTGCTCTGTCATAAGCAACGGCATAACACTGAAAATATGGAGTAATTTAGTAAGTTCAGGTTTTGTTGCAGATAATGGATAACTATGCACAGGAGTGCAGTAAGTCTTGAATGACAGTTTTATTTGATTACCAAGCCTGAATGCAATGTTCCATGACACTGCTTTACTGTAACGCTGTGTCGTGCTGTAGGAAGTCTGACTCCCCTCAGATCTGGTTAAGCAGTTCTCATTCTGTGGCCTCCTGTCTCATCATATCTGACAGACTATTCCCCACAGTGCTTGGGTGGAACCTCTGGAGGAGATTTATGTGCAACAGGGAGAAGTCCTGGTGACTCAAACCCATCATCCCCACCTAGTCCAAACTGAAACAAAGTCTTTCAGATAGTGCTAAGGAAGTTAAGATTTGATGCAGTTTCCATTTTCAGATGTGATGTACTGCTCAGACTCACACCAAATATTGAGCCATTAAAATAGATTCTGTGGTTTCACTTCTTTTCTTTTCTTTTTTTTTTAATATTAAGCTTTTTTTTCCCAGATATCCTTGCATTGTCCCTTGGCTTCATTTTAATGATCAGTGCAACAGTTTCTAATGGAGTAGAAAGATGGCAAAGTACCTTGCTGTATTAAATTCAATGTGTCTTTCTGTTAGAAAGTCAAAGTTGTTAAATAATTATTTCTCAGACACTGATAGGCTGATGGAATATGTTCCTTCCTTCTCTTGTGCCCATTTTTCCATCCACTGTGCTACTTTGGCAGGGTGACTTTGAGCAAAATGAGACATTTGCCAGCTTTCTAACAAAACACTAACACTGTCCTTTAATCCTGCCCTGAGAGAAGTCATGGTATTTTGCTTTTTCTTGATAAGAGGCAGCCAAATGTTGTGGAATTTTGTGGTGTGTGGGAGCTGGGGAATGAGATTTTGTCATTAGGCACTGAATTAGTTAACTGTTATATTTATTTTGCAGTTAATAAAGTTCAGTCCAGGTTTACTGAACACCCTATGGGTGTGGAAGGGGTTGCACTTCAGGTAGTTTGCTCTTTTCTTTTTAGAGATTGCCAATTTTAACAAAGATTGTATTGTACATGGTTACTTTGGTGGGTTTGTTCACAATTTGCTGGTTTCAATTTTTAGATTTTTGAGATTTTTTGGTATGAGATTGCTTTTTTTAATTCCTACATTTACACATATTTTTAAGGAAGTATAAATTTAAATGGATTTCCAATTATGGTTTTTGATTAATTTTTTTTTGTCCTTGTACCTCTTTGACAGAGCAACAGGGACAGGTGTCAGGACAGGACAGGTGACAGGACAGGACAATTAAAGGATAAATTGCTGGAATGCTCTGTGCTAAAGATTGAAGCTATATAATACTACTTTACTGGGACACCACAAGGACAAAGAACTTGCTCTTTCCTAGAGAGAAATATTTGAGGCTTGAGAGGTCATTTGGATATGTTCCTAATGCCACTGTCAAGTCATAAGAGTCAAAAATAGCATTCCATCAGGATCAAGTTTTTCAAAATGTGCTGCAAATGGTCAAAATAGGTGCTTCTCTGTATCCCAACCAGTAGATATAATTTATTTTGACTTTCAAAAGGCTTTTGTTATACACATCCATAGAAGATGGCTGAGAATTCTTGGGTAAAGTGTGAGAGAAGGGGGCCCTTTGAGAGAAAGAACAAAAGCTGAGAATAAATAGCTAATTCTCAGTATGGAGGGAGGTTAATAGTGGAGCAGACCAGCTAAGATCTTGAAAGGAGTACTGGGAGATCAGAGAAGCTGTTTTAGAGTCCATCACCAACTCTTTAACATCTTATTCCCCACTGAAACTAACTTACACATCTAAGGAAACTTCTTTTGTCTCCCTAATTAGACTTCATGTTAAAAAGTTGGCACTTCTGCAGCTAAACTGAGGCCAAGTAGATGAATATTAAGGTTTCAGGATCCCACAAAGGCAGTGTAAATACAGTGTGATTAGGGCACTTGTAAGGCAGAGCTCCTGCCTTCTCTCAACACTTGTGAAGAGAATACAAGTTTGCAGGATTTGATTCATGTTTTATAATTCTAGACAAGGCACTTAATAGGGAAAGCCAGATAAACTTTTTATTTCCCTTTGAAGAAGGTGTTTCTATAGTGTTAGGCCCAATAGCATCTCTTGACAGACACCAGCTGTTATATTGTGTGTTTTACTAGTTGATTTATTTAAATCACATCAGTACATTGAGCAGCCAGTGAGGGGACCAGTAATATGCAGTCTGTGGATACAGAACTCAGATGAGAATTTTGCTCTGTGGAGGTGTTAGTCAACATGAAAAAAGGATGAGCATCACCTTTTTTTTTAACCACTTCTGTGCATTTCTCTAATGTGCCTCTTTTTATGCATAATGAGGCTCATTTTTGCAGAATGCTGTGCTTGGATTATGCATGTCGTGTTTGGGAAGAGGAGATAAGGACTGGAATGAAGTAAGGAATAGAACCGGATTTACTTCTGGTCCCTTTAGATTTGAATAATACTTATTATGTCAAGTATTTGGCCCCAATTCACTTGGCAGAAAGAGCTCTCTATACTAAGGCTCTGTGCTATATATACCTCAATGTCTTTATTTGCAACCAGATATTAATGTACTACAATTGAGTAAATAACACACAATCAATGATTTATCCTGCAAATAGAATCTTGTTTTACTCCTTTGGATAATCCATGAGCAATACAGTCATCTTAGCACCAAGATCTGTTTGAGTATAACACTTGCATTTTGCAAAAAAGCACCTTAAATTCTTTCTTTTAACTGTATCTGCTAGTGTGATGCAATGGCATAAACATATTGGAAAGTTAATTCAAAAGAGGTCTATGTGGTCAAAGGAAGTCTGTGTACTTTGAGACTTAAATATATATATGTATTATAAGCTTGTATGTAGTATCCACTCAGATCTTAACTCATTGTGCTCTTACTCAGGGGAGTTGATGAAGTTACCACATGTCTGTGAGATGTTTGGTAATATGATGCCTAAATTAAAATATACTTTGGGAATGCAATATTTTTTTGCCTAACCTGTGTATTTTTGGTCAGAAACTGTATCCAGAATGCAGCCAATTAGAGATTGTCCTGATGATGTCATGGCCTGGGGAGGAAGTGGGTGGAGGTGACAGAGCGCTGCAGATACTCCGCCCCATCGCCTGCATTTCATCACAGCTTTTAATCAACTCTAGCTCCTCCTGCTTGTCTCTTGGAACATCAAACTGATTTTAGAAAAAAGTGTTAAGCCAGGAAAAGAAACCCATTCTTTGTTTTTGAAAAGGTGACAATGAGCACAGACATGATCCTCTGTGCAAGTGCATGTAGAATTTCTCTGCCACGGCCAGATTTGTCTGTCATTGATAGTATGATGGAGGTAGGTCATAGCAAAACTGTGTCCATGTCACTTCAAGGGATTAAACTGTGCCTACTGAAACAAAGTGCACAGCTTGCCCAGAGAAGGCAGGATATGGCCCTGAGTGATGGAGGAGCTGGTATTACATGTGAGAAAGGCAGCAAGCCACTGGAGCTTTAAGTGTTGGTTTTTTTCCAGCTGGATTTAACATGTTAAGTCCTGTGTCTAGGATCTGCATAAAGGACTCCTTTTCCTTTTTAGGGTATTGGGTGTGTAAGGTGGATGTGTAATAGGTACAAGCAGCTGTCACACAGAGGTAAAGACAGCAGGCTTTTATTTAAGTCCAACCTTAAGCAATAGTTGAAAGCATCCATAAGCATGGAGAGCAAAATTAGGATGTTCAACAAATACTGTCTGCAATTAAGCAACAGGCTGAGTTTTAGCTTAATTGTTAAATTTCCTTATGACTGAGGCCTCAAGTCACCTTCTGTTACTTTCCCTTGGTTCTGTTGCATATAGATACAGTCTCCTATGCTAGAACGCCTGAAAGTCTGCTAAGACCATCTGATCTGTATTATAGAGAGCTGACACACATCAGAATACTAAATTGTGTCTTTGGTGCCAGTAATCTACACAACCGAACAGGCTGTGACTGCATCAAATTGCTATGATTTTTGACAGAAGAGACCTTGTTTGCATAAATCCCTTGAATACCGATGGGAGTGTTATTACAGCTTTAACAAAGGGAGAGGCTGAATACAAATTTGGGAGGGCCAGAAAGTGTTTAATATCTCTTATTGTTTTCATCAGAATTCTAAATCTTATTCATGCTGGTGACTCTGATCTTTATATCAATGCACAAAAAGAGAAGAACAGAGGAGCAGAAAGACTCTTCTCTTTTGACTGAAACACTGATTTTGTTATCGTGTTACCAATGAGGGTCCATTTGGGATATTGTTCAAGCACAGAGATCAGTGCTGGCCTTTTGTAAGAGCCCTTAAATGTTTGCAATACATTTGCCCTTGAAGAAGATAAGCTACTGCAAAAAAGTTAGATTCAAAAGAGGAGAAAGAGAAGGTGGGATTTTGCTTTGCACATTGATGCTAGCTGGCAGAGCAGTTCTGCCTTAAGCATAAAGCTACCTGCATTCTTTTGTAGCCCTCTATACTTAATAGCTGGATTCTGTTTTCTATGTCAGGTTTTGTTCATGAAACAAATTGGCAATTAGCCACTGGCTGAGGCAACAAAGCATATTTGTTTGGGATAAATGTGGTGATTGGGATGTGTCTTGCTATTTCATTTCTTCTGAGATCAAAAATACCAGGCATGTGGGATTTTTAACCAAATAAGTTAAACAGAGTGCTTATTATACTTAGAATACCTGCTCAGTTTTTTGTAATGCCCTTTATTGCCTCTTGTTGCTTCAGGGGTGATATGAGTGCCTTCCAGACAGTCCTGGACAAACCTGAGAAATGGGCCCACAAGAGCCTCATGAGGTTCAACAAGACCAAGAGCCAGGTGCTGCACCTGGGGTGGGTAATCTCAGACATGAGCACAGACTGGTAGGGGCATTGAGAGCAGCCCAGTGGGGAAGGACTGGGGTGTCTTAATGGATAAAATGCTGGACATGAGCCAACACTGTGTGCTCAGAGCCTAGAAAGTGAACCACAGCTTGGGCAGTATCAAAGGCAGAGTGGTCAGCAGGTGTAGGAAGGTGATGCTGCCCCTCTACTCTGCCTTTGTGAGAACCTCACCTGGAGAACTGCATCCAGCTCTGGCGTCCTCAGCACAGGAAAGATTGGAGTGAGTCCAGGGGAGGGCTGGATGATCAGAGGGGTGGAGCGCCTCTCCTGTGAAGAGAGACAGAGTTGGGATTGCTGAACTGGGGAACAGATGGCTTCTGCTGTGGACTTCCAGTACCTAGAGGGGGCTTTAAAAAAAAGAGGGAGAGTAACTTTTTATGTGCGCATATAGTGAGAGGACAATGGGAAATGGTTTTAAACTAAAAGATGAGAAATTTAGACTAGATGTTAGGAAAAAGTTCTTCAATCTGATGGTCATGAGGCACTGGCAGAAGTTGCCCAAAGAACTTTTCCATGTGCCCTATGGGTACAGGATTGAGATATCCTTTTCCAGTTCTCATCATTGTTTGCTTAAAGTTGTTTAAGAACTATCTTGACTGCATGGAGTGTTGTGTATGCAGAATTACTCTCCATATAGGCAATGTAATGGTATACTTAATCATTAGAACATAAATCTACTGACATAGATTTTTCCCATGGACTGGGTCTATTCCTGTCTTTTTTCCCTGCTTATCTTCCTTCTCCACCTTTCCAAGCTAGAAGAGCTGCCAGCAAAGGACATTTATTTTTAAAAGAATAAGATCTGAGTAATTAAAATAACCTTTTAAGGATTACCATGGGTCATTAAATAGCACTGTAGAGAAAACAGAAATATAAATAGCATTATTGGTTTATGCTTTTATCAATACATACTGCCTCAGAAGTGAGCACTTTACTTTAGATCATCAGCTTTGACAATCCCAGAGAAACAGTTGTTAAACCAACGCTCCTAATCAATAATGCAGAGTTTCTAGATATGCTTATTAATTTTAGTTACCTTTTTTATGCCAAGTAGATGGACTACCATAGGTAGCAACTCCTGTACTGCAAAGGAGATACAAATATTATTGATCCTATCCAGTTCCTCCGGTGAATGTGCTGCTCTGTCAGTCCCATAAATGCTACCAGGGGATCATAAGCACAGGAACAAGAATACTTGCAATGCCAATTGTCCATCTAACAGAAGGATGCAGTTGTGTTATGTTGTCCAGAGTTTTTTTTGTCATAACACTGACAAAGATGGATACTTCAGCAGTGCTCCCGTGGGTTTCAGCTGATGCAGAGGTGCCTAAATGTGTCTGGGCAACGCAAAGAACTGGAGTGTGGGTGTGATACATGTGTGTAGTAGTGTCAGAGAGTCATAGAAGTGGGGGGAGCTGAGGAAAAAAGCCCTGCATTTACCTGTCTTGCCAGTTCCTTAGTACCAAAATCCTATTGTCTTTAGGTGCCCTTGCAGCTGTGGAAGGAGCTGCACTACAGCATTCTGCTGTGACCATTCCTTGTGATTGCACAGGTTACGTGACAGCAGTTTGACACAACAGCAGGAATATGAGAGATTGATGTCCAAATATTTCACTGTATTAGTCCAAGACTACTGTAAGAGTAGTTCTGTGTGATAATTGCAATGAGAATGATCTTTAAAATTATGCTTGTTCTTTATTTTTTCTTTCCAAATAGAATGATGTCTGCAATTAAGGAAGTGTGGATGTCCTTTATTATATTTAAAAAAAAAGTTAAAAAGATTAGGAATATTGAAGTAACAGTATCTTGTTGCTCAGTTAGTGCTGTCTTTTCTCAGGTTACCTCAGATTTAAGATGATGCTGTCTCTAAATTATTTAACTTTACTAGAGTTACTAAACTGAATATTTAAAGGCATTTAAGCTGAATATCAGCTATTTGCAAATTCATAGTTTTGAATTTCTTGCTATACAGTGACATGGCTAAAATGGTAATATCTGGGGTTCATTCTGATTCTCAGTAGACCACTTATATCCTAACATGCTGTCACCTATTTCATATCTTGGCTCTTATCTGGGACTCTTTAAGCAATTAATCAGGAATGACTTAAAGGAATTCAGTTGAAAATTTGCCACACTCATTTAGCATTGTATATTGGCTTGAGTAGCACTCATTTGTGAAGGGAATTCTCATCTTCTTCACATTTTATTTGCTTTCATAGGAATTAGAGCCATGCATAACATGTGAAGCTTAGATCCTAACACAAAGAAAGAAATGAATGCCCCATGACCAGCATTCATTCATCTTCCATCCTCATAATTTGCAACGTAAGACTTTCCACACGCCTGATTAATACTCAGATTTTGAATATTGAATCTTACAGATTTTCAGGTCTTTACTCAACAACAACAAAAAAGAAAACATCAAAGAAACCCCCCAAAACCCAAACAAAAACAAACCAAATGAAGTATCTTGTAATTCTTAAAGTACTGCTTTCAGTCACCAAAAGTAGCCAAATGATGAGTGTCAATATTTAGCTTGCTGGGGGAGACTGGTGTTTTTGGTCAAAATGATAAATTAATTTTTCTTGTGTGCAGAGACTGGGACTGCCTGAACATATGGATGCTAATCATGGGAGATGTTAAAATAAATAAACAAAAAATAGTATACTGTCATCACTACTGTTTCAGGCAACAAATGGGACACATTACTTTTGTGCTGGATTTTTTTCAAATTCTAAGTTGTTGATTATTACATTTAATGGCATACTTCTTACACCTTGCCACTAGGTTTTATAGAGCAGTACTTTTAACAGGAAATAAGTATATAGCAAACATTCTGTAACTTGAATTTTTCTAGTTTTGTTTTGGAATGTTGCTTATATAAGCCCCTGTTGATAGGCATGAAAGCAGGTATTTATTTTCCAAAAGTTTGGTTAAATCAATGGACTTGAGGAATGTGCTTCAGGCCAAAATTTGACTATCGTGTCCAAGCCAAGTGTGAAGCATGAATATGGCTTGAAAATCAGCAGTGGAGAGAAGACATGATTGGAGGTTTGCCTTGCAGGGTCCCTGATGCATTAGAGATAGTGTTTCTCAATTCCTTGCTTTTTGTTTTCAATGTTAGAGCTTGCAGAGAGGCCCATCTTGCCAACTTCTTGACAGGGCTTTTGCCTGGTCCCTCTGTGGATTGACGATATGCATCTGGCCCAATTCCCATTAGCTAATGGGGATAAAGACATGCTGTCTCTAGGTCTCAGCCCTGATAATTCAGGTTCTGAGTGGCTGTTTGAACTCAGTAGTTACCTTCCCAGTTTTGGATCTCTGTGGCCAGGATCTTCTCACAGAAGCAATCATCTGCTTTGGCTTCCATTCAACTTGCAACTGAATTGCATGAGACCAGCAGGGAAAGTGGGAGAGATGTGAAAACCTACATACAGAGGAGGTAATATTTCCATCCTCCCTTCCTTGTGGAAGGAAATATTGTCTTTTCTTTGCAAGCATCTTGAAAAGCCTTGGGAAAGACCTTCCAAATGTTGGCTTTGTCTTCTGTGTTTAGAAGCAGAAAAAAGGAGGGGGAGGAAGTGTTGGAACCCAGGACGTTTCTCTGAATGCCGTGGAGGCTCAGAGACCTTGGTACAGAGTCAAAAACACTTGCGGCTTGGATTTTAGCCCATGGAAACAGTTACCAGCTTTATGTGAAGAGTTACAAGTCATAAGAGTTTGAATAGGATAATAGTTTGTCATAGGGTGAAAAAGTAGATTTTGGGTTTGTTAGGATGGTATGTAAGTGAAGACAAGATGCAGGATCCTTGTGGTTTTTGAGCTTCTTCCCTCTTCTTCCTTGATCCATGTTTCTACTGTGACAGTGGCACTGATGATAGGTTTAGAGTAGAAACTGAATGTCTAATAGGTGATAGATATTGGAAAATAATTGTAAATAATGTACACGTAGTTCTTAGTATAAAAAACTAACACCACCCCACCGGCGGGGAGTGTGCTGCGAACTGTCCTGCCAGACAGACCTCAGCAGGTCAGAGAGAGAATGTAATAGATAAGGAAAAATAAACAACCTTGAAAACTGGAGCTGAAGTCTCGACTTCTTCTTTGGGCTCGAGGCTGGGAGAAAAGGACTTTTAATATCTCAGGAGCCATTTCTGCAACCCAGAATCCCGACAAGGAGGTTATTCTTTGCTCTGACTGTTGGAGAGGAAATGCAGCTTTTAAATAATGAAATACTGGGCACTTACGTAAGGTGTGACATAAACACCTTTCTCTGCCAATCTTGCAGGCAAACGGAATTGTGGATTTTTGTTTTACTCCTAAGGAAAAAGGGAGGAAAAGGCCTGTAGAGATTCTGATACTATAGTACACACACCCGTGACAAATAGTTATGGCTTTAGACACTTCAGGTTAAAAAAAGGCTGGGCCATTTCTTCCTGGCATGTGACACAGCTATCGTTTCTCTACTTGGGCAGGGCTGTCTCATCAATCAGTGTTTGTGCTGCTTGTCCAGGCTGGGAAAAACATATTGTATTAACAACAATAATAATAGCAATCAAAATAAAAGGGTTGCTAGAAGAGCATGATGGGCCCTCCCGTTGAGAATGCATTGTAAACATATTGGCAAATGGAAATGTTCTTCAGTTCATTTAGTTCTCTCTTTCCTTGAGTACATTTTGATGATATAGGATTGCCATGTTTTGTGTGGGGTGGGCAGCTGCTTCATGTTTTGTTTCATTTATGTGTGCTGTAATTATGAAGTGAGAATGGAATTTCAAGTTGTCTCTCACCTGGGGTATGAATCCTCTACTCAGTGCAGCTGAATGCACACATACTTGTTTTCACAACACCAACAAATAACTGCATTAAAAGAGTGTTAAGGCTGTGAAATAAGTGTGGAGGAGAGTAAGAGAAGAGGAGTGAATCTCCAGCCCAGTGATGTGGGGCTTAAAGGAATAGCAGGCTACTGAACCACACTTGGCTGCTACTCAGTAGAAGTTTAATACTTGGGGGTATGATTCTGTGCTTATTTCACTACTTGAATGGATTGCCCCTGATGTTTAAAGTCCTATGTCAGCTAATACTGGTGGGCTGGTTCTTCTCTGGTTGTTCTATGCTTTCTTATGCTTTGAAATAACAAAAGCAAATACCCTTATGAAACCACAAGGGTGTGTGAGCTGTGACGGTCATGCATTAGAAACAAGTACAAATTTATCCATATAACCTTGTACCTGATATGTACTTACATTGTACATTTATAGTCAGTTAATAAATTTATTTAATTGGCTTATTTAAACCATATATCTGTATGTAAAGAAATACATGCTTTACAGTCCACAGTTTGTTTTTTTCAATAGGTTGTAGAGTGAAAGGAACATAAATATGAAAAACTTGGCCTTCAAAACAGCTGCTTGAAAATGTGGTGATTTTTATTAAAGGAATTTAAATTTAAAGTAACCTTTAAAGTTAATGCAGCTGTCAGAATTCTGTCTGGAGTTTTTGCTGTTCATTGCATGTGTAGTATTGTGTGTACAACTCCAATGGTGTTTAGAAGACCCTATTTCAAGAAAATTGAAGTAAGTATGTGCCTTCTCTTGTGAGGCTCCTAGTTCAAATTGCTGTATTTCTATCATATCACAGTCTTTCAAGTACAGTTTTATAAATGGAAAAATAGTATAGCATTGTAAATTAGGCATGTTTTGATAACTGCTTTTGGGTTTACAGAATTAATTTTGAGGTTTGGCAGGGCTTTTCTTTGCATTTTGAATGCTTATCCTTTTCATGTATTCTGCCTGCTTGAGAGCACAGTTGTTCCTAGAAGTTAATGGAATTTAAACAAGAACAAATGCAGGAAGATTTTTTTAGTTAATTTTCCCAATTCTACTTCTAGATAAAGTGTATCAAAATTCAGGATATTTGCTCATAATATATTTAAATTGTCTGAGCCTCAAATATCTTGTTATTTCGTAATGTAGTACAACCTTTTTAATCAGCTTTTTTCATCTTGTCTTTTTAATCTCTAAGAACATGGATTTTACTTTCCTTTTGTAATTATTTCCTTTCCTGTGTGTGTCTGAACTCATCTCTTCCACAGAGCTGAAGAACATAATAGCTGGTGCCTGAAAAAGATTTGGAATAAGTGAGTGCTGCTAGATCCAGCAGACAATGTTCTATTGCTATAAAGACCAATCAGCTTTATAATCACTTTGTCAGCTGTTGAAAATGTGATGCTGTGGTTTGCAGAGTAAATTTAAATAAGACTATACATTCAATTCTCCTATAATACTTCTGAATTAGGCAGAATTCTCAGATTTTAGGGGCAGAACAAAAACTGTAGCGAGATATTCCTACTTGATCCTCTCCCTTTCACAAAGGAAAGCTGTTCCACACAGAGGGTGTATTTATTACTGCAGTCTGAGCTGTGTTAGACTAACTTTTGCCTGATATAATAATAAAAAAAAAATCTCTCCTTTACATAGCCTGCTCCTGACTCCATCTTAATTGATGCCAACTGATTTTATTTATTTTGTTATTTTGGAGAGCCAGTTTCCTGTTTAATCCCTTCGATACAGAGAGATTACCTCTGATCAAATATACTATGTTCTACTGTTTGTATCTTTGGCCACTCTCAGCTTCTCTGCTGATTTGGAACTTAAACCAGAGACATAATTAACCTCTAATGAGTATGCTAAGTGTTGTGTGCCTTACCCCACTAATAACGTATAACTAAGCATTGCATATTTGTTAGTGTTCATCTAATTACAAATTTGATATTGGTGATTGGAGTATTTGATGAGTATTGTACTGTTTGGGATAGCAATTTAAGGAGACTGTTGTTATCAAAGCTGATTGTGAAAGATTATTTGAAATTAAGGACTTTTTTTGCTGTACCTGTGTTATTTATATAAGGTGAATAAATTCCTGAATGCTAAAGGAAATGCATATATCAAACCCACTTTTGGCCATTGACCCAAAACTCTGATTGCCATTTAATTTCTTTCTGCCAGGAGTAAGATTACAAAACAAAAGAAAAGAAACCCAAAAACTGTTTAAGCAGGAGATAGAACCTGAAATAGAAAGAGCAGGGGAGGCATTCTGCTGTGCAAAAGCTCAGACTAGAACATTACAGGGGTTCCTCTGGTCTTCAATACAGATTTGAAGTTGGAAGTCAGATTTGTGCTGTTCTGAGACTGAATTGCAGCCTAGAAAGGAAACATACAAATGTTTCTGATTGTGGTGAAGATGCCAGTAACTGAATTCATACTGTGGAGCATGATACAGAGAACTCAGAACTTTGGTTTTGGCGTATTTATAAAATAAGATACTGCTTGTTTTTCTGCCTGTCTCTGCCTTGATTGTTCTACACTTTTATACTTTACAGGGTTTGGAAAAATACTAGTTTTGATATGAGATATTTTTGTTGGCAGTGTTTTCCCTCTACTGTGCCTTTGCTTCATCAATGTTTGTTTTTCTTGGAGGTGTTTAGTGACAACTCCATCAAAAAGACTTCTCAGCAAGAACACTTGACATAGACATGGTGCAATGTTATGTTTAACTGGTTCCTGTGAGTGCATTTCCAGGGCCCTAGTATAGGTACTTTGCAGCTGAAAATAAATGGATGATGGAGTATTATGGAGTATCTGGAGGCCGGTAACTAGGATAATTGGTCAGCATAACATGGAGTCCACGACATTGATGTGTTTAAATTTTTCTGGTATATATAAAACACGTAAGAATATTTCTTATTATTCAATAATCTGGCTTAAGAAATCAAAATAAACTGAGTAGCTAAATCCTAAAATAGACTTCTAGATGATTGATAAAGCCAAACATCATTCACATTCTCAGAGGTACATCTTTGTGTATTTGCTTGATGAGATAAATAAGCATCTTAAATTTGGGAGCATGCCAGGAGCTGTGCTATGCTCAGTCCAAGGGATGATGGGCTCCTGTATCTCCATGCTTGAGCAGCCAGCCATGCATCACGAGGACTTTCAGGGAGGCGTGGGGAGCAACTGCAGTGAAAGGCAGCAGGAAAGGCAGCAGGAGCCTAGGCTCATTTCCTTGGGTGAAGAGGAAGGTCCAGATCAGTGGCTGATGAGTGGAAAATTGCCCTGTCCTAACTGTGACAGCCCTCTGTTTGGCTGGGTGAGCATAGTGGCATCACTGCCTGGCCCACAGCAGAGTCTGGGAGGTAGTTCTGTGCAGTCCTGCCTGTGGCTCCCAGAAGGGCCTTGGATCTGGTTCCTTTTTTTGTTTTGTCCAGGGCCACTGATGAATCCCATGACCCAGGTCTGTCTCTTGTCCTTAGACCCCGGGACCTGGTGCTGAGGGCCACCAGGGCTGCTGTCTTGCCTTGCCCTAGTGATCAGCTGACCCTTTGCTGCTGCCTGACACTGGGTGACTCTGGTGCCCAAGATACTGTGTCAGTGTGTGTCAGTGTTTTCTTGAGGAATCAGGCCCTGAAAACCACAGTGTTTGATTTGCCTGTTTGTTTATCTAAGGGGTTAGCTCTACAGGGGAAATAATGTTAGTATTTCTGGTAGCTTGTGACAGAAAACATCTCCTTGATATCTTGCTTGTGGAGCATAATGAAATAATGCCATGATGGCCCAAGACCTTTAGTAGTATAATAACTGGTTTTCTGCACAAGAGTGTCACAAACATGGTCCATATGCCATTTCTTTTGACAGACATGCAGCACTTGAAAAAACTGGGTTTTCAACTGCTGAATGTTTCTTTACAAACCTGAAATGTGCTGATGGTATGAAAGATGTTTAGCAAGATGATAATGAAATAGAGTGAATGTGGGTACCAGCCAGACTAGTCAGAAAGGTATTTGTAACAGTTCTACATGTAAAAAAACATGAAGCATTTGCAATGCTTTCCTTTGTGACGGGAGGGGAGAAGGTGAAGAAGCAAAAGCTTGGTTGCAGAGGCAGTGGAAACAGTGGTTTGTCTCGGGGTCATCATAATGCAGGACTATTTCAGAGGTGCTGGAACAAGGCTAGGAATGGTTTGGAGTCGTTCAGCTGTATGAAAGTGCAGAGAAGTTATGAACTTGAAAATGTTTCAGCTATCTAGCTGTTTTTTTTTTTCCTTTTTCTATGACAATTTTAAAATTAGGGAGGATTTGTACAGATTTTATTCATGTTACACACTTTAAAGCAACATTCCACCCTTCATTGAAGTCTCCTGTATGCATCTCCTGAGTGGAGAAGAATGGCTACATTAATGTGTGGCAGTGAAACAGGAAACTAAATTGATGGGAATCAATGGTACAAGCTTTTGTGTATCAGGGAAGCATACAAACAACATGAGTTCTACAAACAATTCAGCTTGATTCCCATCAGGATGTTCTTTAGAGTTTGTGGATTCTTTTGTTTTTTGTTCTTGTGTGGAAGAAGGGCGATGTTTGTGGCAGTGACTCAAGCTATTGGGCTAAATATGGAAAAGTCTTGGGAAAGGTGAATTTTGAGGAAAGTAGTCACAATCTTGTTTAACTTCCTATACCACACTACCTTCCTGCTTCCCTCTTTTCAGAGTACTGGACTGTGTTTCTAGCTTCTCTGTATCAGTGCTGCTTGTAGTTTTGTCCTCTGTGCTTGCTTCTAAACACTTACCCTTCTGTCCTCATCTACATAAGACATATAGTCACCATAGTGTTTAAAAGGCCTTAGTCTGGATTTAAGCTGAAGTAATTTTTCTCCCAGATAAATAAATTAAATGTACAGGTAATTAAATAATCATTTAAATACAAGACACCCTAATTTAGTAGAACCACTAAATCTACTTCATCAACTATTTACTAGGACATTAAGAATACACATGCAAAAAAATAGACTGAAGTCTCAACTAAGGCTCTGCCCATATTTTTCCTAATATAAATATTTAGACAGAAAACTTAAGTGGGCTAAAGTGTTATGTTGGCTGATAACATTTTTTTTAAAGGGCATGGGAAACTTGTGTGACCTAATTGTTGCTCTTATAGGTGTATTTTAGCTCCCATACTTCTTCAAAAATTTACTATGCTAACTTAAGCCAATAAATGAACTCAGGTGAAACTTATTAAAGTTTAACTCTGTCCACATCATTAATTACATGACATTTTACATCCCTAGAACAAGCATCTCTACTGTAAAAGAAACTGCCCACAAGGTCGTCTGTCCTTACAAAGTTATGGATTACAAATCAGACCCAAGTATTAATGCTGGTAGTAATTTTTTTTTCTTCTCTTGCTCATAGTTCATAGTATCTTTTAATAATGGCATTACAGAAATGTATTTTAGCCCAGTATGAGCATTTGAGTTATTTACAAGCTGAGACCCCTTGTCTGGTACTATTAGTGTAGATTTTTGAACTAAAGTAATGAAATACTACAATTTACTGTGTGCAGAGTAACACGTGTGTATAAGTAGAAGTAAGTGAATTCTGGAAGTAATTACTTTGAAACATTGATATACACAACCAGTGTATCGATCTGTGTTAATGAGATTATCTCTAGGCAGTGTCAAAGTACTGCAGCTCTCTTCTGTGAAATATCTAAGTTTTTCCATGTTGTGCAAGCAGATGAGGCTGCTCCTGTCATTACATTCTGTATCTTGTTCCAGAGATGGGGGCTCTGCCTCACTGTCTGTTTTCTTGCTGAGTGTATTCATGCTCTGTTTGTACTCCTGTAGGACGTGCAAGAACAGTTTTAGCTGGCTGTGTCAGTGTTGCCTGTTTCTTTGTTCGCTTGTTGCTGCCTTCTTGTGCACGGATTAGTATCTGTGCTCTTCGAAAGATCCTTTGTGGCTTTAGATGTTACAGCTCCTTCCTCATTCAGTACTGATAATGTTGCCTTTTCCCTCAGTGATGTGTCCTGCTTAAAACTTAACAGATCATCTTCATTGTTTTGTTTCCTCTCTGCCAGGTAAGAAATCCTAGCAAATATCTCTAAATATACTTGTTCCCCTCTCTCTTAAGGCTCTGTTATGTTAAGGCCTGAACACATCTTGGCTGGCCTTCTCATGGTCTAAACCATTTCTCTTCCATTCCTAGAAAAGAAGCTTCAATGTGCCAGGAAAGGGCATAGAAAGGCTGGGAGTAGGGGTTGGGTTTATGGCTGGGGCTGGGATTTTTCTGGCTTGATTTGCCAGCTGCTCCAAGAGAAGGGCCCAAGGACCACAGCTCCTCATGCTGCTGCGTGGGGTGTCACGGCTTCACTGTCTGCCCTGTCTGTAATCCACATATTCTTGTGTGCAGCAAATATAATTACTAAGCTTTTGGGACAGATGCTATCATGGTGTTTGTGCAGTCTCTGGCACAAGCGTAGGATTATTACAGTAGAAACAGTATATAATAATCAATGGATTTTATAGAGAGTACTTTATCTAGTTAAAGTTCTTTAAACAGAGCTTTGGCTGAAAGAAAACAAAAATACAAAGCTGAAAGAGAATTGAAAATGTTATTTATTTAAGAAAAATAAATTTTACTGTGGGTTTTTTTTAACTAGTGCATTATGTTGTATATTTTCTCCATATATTATTTTTATTCCCACTTATAATGCTTGGCATTAAACTAGACAGTAAACTCTCCAAAGCACAATTGTTTTCCCAAATGTATTTGTCTTGCAAGTAGCATACTTTCATCTTGAGAGAGCAGCTTCTTGCAGAGAGTAATAAAAAGCAATAGTAGTTACTTTTGTTTGGAAGTAAAGCTGAAAATGATGCGGACTGCATAGAAAAAGTGTAAAAACAGTAGGTTTTGTTTATGATCTTCCTTCCCATGTGCTAGCTTAAGCTATAAGCTGCAAGTGTAGTTGTGGTTGGGGGACAGACTGCTCTAAAACAGATACAAGATCACATCCGGATGCATCTGTTCAAAGATTGCTGTAATCATTTGTAGTTACAGTTGTAGATTATTTTCATAAGAGTTTTCATCTGCTTCACTTGGATTCAATTTTTTACTCTTGGTAATGTTGCCACGAGCTTACATCTATTTTGACATCACAAACATGACTCTGTCTCTTCCATGATTGTGTTCAAGGTTGTACATGGGTCCTGTTGAAGGAAAAATAATTTTTTTATATATAAAAAGATTTATTACAAAAGTAAAGTTTTCATGTATGTGTTGGGCAGATTTTTAAAATGTGATCTTCATTTTCTGTAGCTCTGCAACCTGACATGAGCTTTCTAGTTTTCTCCAGTATTTCTTTTAAGTTAATCATAGGTCTGCAGCTCTCCATTACTACAAGGATGCTCTTGAAGCTGTGATTTGTATTTTGTTCAGGAATAGAATTCTAAAGTTCTTGCTTCTTCTCTGTTTTGTGACCCATTGTTATTCATATGCTCTTTTCTCTGTTCTAATTTTAAAACTGTCTGTGCTCCAATTTAGCTGAAGTGTTCAATATAGTCCTTTTTATGTTACTTAAAAGTTTTTGTATCTCTTCATGGCTTGATTTCAGAAAGAGATCTGATAGAGCCAGCTGGCTGAGAAATGGATTTCTCCATTTCACAGAGAACTTCCCTAGATGTATTTTATAAAGATTATCTCTTTATTTCTCCAGCACCCCAATTTGAAATGGAAATGAATTCCAAGTGTTCTATGGAATTCAGTTTCTGAAAAAAAATCTTTCAGATGTACCAAGATACAAAAAACTCCAAACCCAAACTCTAATGCTGTTTTAATGATTTATTTAACATTTTACTTGAGATATTTTCAATGACAAACATGCTAATGTTTTGGTCCCTTTAATCTGATTTTGTTTTCACTGCTCAAAAATGTGTAGAGAAAAGAATAAGCATCTTTACAAACAGTAAAGTACTGGAGAGTCTCCAGCCACAGTGTGAGAATACAGAGAAAAAGAAATAAAATGCCTTTGAGCATTGTTTTGCCTGAAAAGCCATATTTTGGTGAGTATTGTTGTCCTTGTGTAGCTAGTAACAAATATGTGTCTGTGGCTATTCCTGCATCGTTTCAACCACGGCTGCTCGGTATTCAAAAGCCTGACACTTGTGCAAGTTGTGTAGGCACAGTAAGAGTGTGTTTTGTCCATGTAAATGTGCTGGGTATTTACCTGGTTCATGGACAGATTTTTGAAATTGCTTGTGGTTCCCTGCTGCTGTGGCCTCTCTCCCGTGGGTAGAGCTGCATGCCTGAAATGTGCTGAAGTTAAACATTGTCTCATCTTGCAGGAAAAACTTTCAAACCATGTTTGGTGTGGTTAGTGTTGCTCCTGGGACCGAGAAAATGGGGGGAGACCTGTCTCTCACAACAGTATTTCTTTATCAAAGAAAGATAAAAATCTCCTTTTACACCCCCAAATGTCTTTCTTGGCTGTAGTCGTGCAGTGTGTCCTCAGCACAGAAAGTTTTTGTGCTACCACACATAACCGTGGGCTGCCAATTGCTGTGATCTGTTACTGCAGAATTTAGCACTAACTGTACTTTTAAATCAAATGACTTCTGAGTGGTTATCTTGATGAAAGCACTTGAATGAATAAATAATGCAGTGGACTTAATAGTGAGGAAATAAATAGATCAAGTGAAGCTGTAATACTTGAGAGGATATATTTTCAACACTTTTTGATTTTATGGATTATTTTAACGTATATTTAATCACAATGTTTCTTGGGTTTTAGATTTTTTTGCAGTGTTTTTGTTTAGTGTACTAATATATACTTTAATCTGTTTCTATGGTTTTTAATAGGCAATTCTGATATTTAGTCTACAGTATCTTTCCATAATGTACAGACTAATTTTTTTGCAAACATTCCTTTCATCTATGTTTTCTCCAGAAAATGAGTTTGAAATTTAGAGCTTAAACTTAATCGCTCTTTGCGCTGGTTTTGCATGGCGGAAGATGAAAATTAAGGTGTGTAATGCTGAACCACCAGTATGTTTTAATTTTCAATCCTGAGAAGTTGCCTCGCAGACCTTTGTAAGGTAACAGCAAAGAAGGGACAAAATCATGGATTGGGCAGGCCGGAAGGGCCCACAGTGGATCATCTGGTCCAGTCTCCCAAATCAAGCAGGGTCATCCCAGAGCACACGGCACAGGATTGTGTCCAGACAGGTCTGGAATATTGTGGAGTCTGGGAGACTCCACAACCTCTCTGGGTAACCTGTTCCAGTGCTCAGTCACTGTGCAGTAAAGAAGTTTAGAGCGTTTCAGAGAAGGGCAGTTCAAAGTGGGGATTAGTGTTTCCAGTTCAGATGGATCTGCTGAGGCCTGGTGATGGACATGTTCACCTAGTGAACAAAGGAAGGAAGCATCAACTTTGAGTTCTCTCAATGGAGATTGTGGGGTGTGTTGTTTTTTGCCTTGAGAGACAAACTGTGCTATTAAAAATACATGCTCAAACAACTAAAGAGAGAGAGTAACAAGTTCCTTTCCTCCCACCCCCCCATTGAAATATCTGATCTTATTTGACTGACTACTAAGGTAAGGGTCATGATCCTCATTCTCCACTAAAATGGACAACTTAAGGAATGTCTAATTTGTTCAGAGATGTGACAGACTGGGAAAAAAAAAAGATACGTCAAAAAATTGGAGCAATCCTCCCCCTTATAATTCTGTGCCTTTTGCTAGAGCAGAAACAATTTTGAAGTACTAGTGAACTTTGGAGTACAGCATCAAATTTAAACAGAAAAAAACAACTCATCAACCTATTCATTTGCCCCAAACTATATAATTTTTTAATTAATATACTCTCTAGCAGAAGATAAATAGCTTTTGAAGATAACTTTTTTCCTTGAATTTTGCCCTGACAAGCAAATAACTTCCTTGGAATCCTACCAAGTCCTGGGATAAAGATAACTCTTTACAAGAGAAAATTGTGCCCGCTACACAGTAAAGAGGTGATGTAATAGACAATTAATACTCAGTCAGTCTAAATTGCTGACAAGAGCAGGGTGCAATCAAATAAAATGAAAGCATTAGAGGGTGAAACAGATGAGAGGAGTTAGCATTGAGTTTTGTACACATAAGTCTTAACTCTAAATATAAATTATAGAGGAATTAAAATAACATATTGCATAGAGGAATCAGATGACAAGACTGTTCCCTCTGATTCTAACCTTTCTCCTGAAAAAATCTAGTGACATCTTTTAGTATAGGGCATTTGTGGATTGGGGATGTATGGGTGGGAGAGGAAAGCAAGCCTAACTCATAGTAACAAGAATATAGATACGTACATGGATTTTGTGTGCTGCCTTAAAAGAAGAGATCAAATGTCAACTTGAATGAAAAGACCATGTTTTTAACTTGTGGTATCCCTCTTGTGATGTTATTTGTAAAAAAGTTTGGTGGTCATGATAGAAAGCTGCCTCTGCAGTAACTCCTCTCTGTTAATTGAGGGTTCTGGCTGCTTGACTAAGATGCAGAAGACCTAGGTTTAATCCTTCTCTAGTCTGAGAGCTTTATTTCAACTTTTTTTCTCAGAACAGTGCTTTAGGCACTGATCTAGAAAATATGCTGAACTGGATTATCCTCTCTCTTGCTGTAATTGACATTACACTCTTGGTATAACCAGTTCAATATGAGCTGGTGGGGACAAAACCTGCTGCCACTAACCTAGGTGTAAGTTTCATCCTTTGACCTAATGAAGTGATCCCCAAGGTGGAGCTGGAGGAGGGACATTCAGTCTGTTCTGTGTACTGGGTAAACACCCTAATAATTCTGGGGATGGAGTGGGATGAGAACACAGTCTTGGTTAAACCACAGTGATGGCAGCATGACTGATTTTTAACATCAGTTTACTATAATTAGCTCTTTCCCATATCTGTGAAGATGCCCAAGAGCAGAAGAAAATATTTATTCAACAGGGCACAAAAATGCTTTCATTCTCAGCTTTGATAATGACCATGAAATATCCATCTTGAGTGGATCCAAAGTCATGTCCTTTTTAGCTGATTCAGCCACTGAGCGAGTAACTCCTCCTTGCACAGGGAGAGCTGTTCTGGCACATGCCCCTGCTTGGTGGGAATCTGGGGCAGAAAGATGTTCTTGTGCTGGGTGCTCATAAATGATCTGAAGACAGCTGAAAATCGATGCACCCTTGGCAAATTATGATTTGGAAGCTCATTATCTCTTTGTGAAACTCATTTTCCAGTCTACTGATTAGACTTATAAAAGCACAGTTTTAATATGCCTCCTGCCTTGTTTTTAATTCCCTGGCTGACAGTAAAGAAAATTCTGACCAACTCTCAGGACAATTTATACTCTTCTTTTATCTTGATGGCATATTGATCCTGCTGAACATTCCTTCTGCAAAATAATGAACATGCATCTTAAAAGCAGTTCATAGGGGTTGTGTAGTAAGCTTTTTTCTTCCTGGGGCAGTTTGCTACTTTTGTATTCTGAGAGCAGGTGTGATCTAGGAGGAATAGTTAAAGCCCCTTCTGAGAAAAAATCTTTCTGATCTCTCTCACATTTTTTACTCCTTTATTAGAATTTCCTGACATTTAATGGTCTTATTGTTTTGAAGTTTTAATCTTGCATTAAATGATAGAAAATTGTCCAAGTAACTACAGGAGTGGCTCTATTTGGCTGGGAGTAATCTTATCGAGAATGGCCTTAGAAATCTATTCATGAATTGACTAAACATGGGAAACTGCATTTATTCCACTAATGCTGCACTTGTTTTTGTTTTCTTGAAAATAAGTAGTCTAAATCCCCCCTGCCTCCAAAAACAAGACTCCCAAAAGAAGCTTCTAGTGTAATGTTGTCCCCTAAACCAGGACAAATGTAAACCAGGCTCTAAAGCTGAAAAACCCGCTTATGCCAAAGGAGGCAGGGGGAACTATTTGGCTTGGGAACATCACTGGTGTATTAAAGTACATTAAACTCTCATCCTACCTTACTTGGCGATTGCTTTCCTTCTTGAAGAAGCCCCAGGCTGTGGGTGCACACATGTTCTGCAGCAGCGCTTGGTCAGGCAGCCCCTTTGCCCCAGTTCACTTTGGGCTCTCACTGAGCTGGAGCAGAAGCTGGGACTATCTACATGTAATTTTTTACCATTGTGAGCAGGACCTGACTCTCTGAAAAGGAAATAAAGGTCTCATGATTCGGCCCTGGAATAATGACAACTTCAGGCATATTTCTTTGCAATGCAAGCTAAACTACCTGTATTTTTCCAACAAATAATTATTGCCTCATTCACCCTACACTCTGGAGGCGAACAGGCTCGCAATCATATGAATGAGGTAATCTTTCAGCAACTTAACACTAAACTTGAGAACAGATGAAATAAGGAAACCACTTAGAGGAAAATGACCTCTCTGTGATGGCCCTTTCTCAGAAATAGAAGATTTGCTGTTCAGCACCAGCAAGTGTGTAGGGAACCAGCTGAATGGGAGAATCTGTCCACTCCTCTAAGTACTTAATGGGACACTTATTTCCTTTTTCTAAAGAAAGGCTGGTGACATCTGCATTTAGTTGAAGAAGCTAATGGCAGAGGGAGACAAGGAAACAGGCTATGCTGTAAAGCAAGAGGACCAGGTGAATGTTCCTTTCAGGTCAAAAACATCCTTTCTTTCTCATCTGAGGGATGAGAGGGTTTCTGCAGAAGAAGAAAATGCTTTAACTACTGAAAAATTAAGTATGCTCTAATGTAGGAATAAAGACACGGTTTGGCTGGAGGTGGAAATGTGTTCATAAAGGAGGATGCCTCAGTCATTACATAGGAGTGTGTAGTGCTTAGGATTCATCTAATGCTTCCAAATAGTGTGCATATTTGGAAATTGTGACCTTAAAAAAACATGCATCTTGTGTGTGAAAAGTGTAACTCTCTATGACTGGAGATAAGATAGCAAATGTTAATGTGGTATTTTTTTTTTATTTGATACAAACTAAAAATTTTCTGTAGAATCCAAGTGGAAGTTGAATTCCACATTTTTTTTTTTTTCACATTGAGCTGTCAAGTCTGTAATTGTCAATGTGAAAAGTCATTTTCAAAACATCCACCGGTAAGCTAAGGTCAACTATGCTGTAGATGTAGATCCGATGTAGATTCTGCCAGCAGGGGATTGAAAATCTAAAATTAAAAAGCAGAGCTGTGAAATAAAAAGGAATTTTCAAACAAGGAATGAGCTGGTTTTAATGCTGTTTTAAAGCATTGGGAGTATGTATTTGTTGCCACTGAGCAGGCAGGTTTGCATAAATTCAGAGAAGCTGAAGGATTCTTGTGTGTATTTTTTATTCCAATTCCCAATTTGTAACCACAACCATTTATAATTCACATTTAGCTCTGCTAATACTGAAACATGTTGGTCGTTTGATGTATATTGTTGTGTGCTAGTAAAACTAACAGGAATTTGTCTTTCCCATTTCTGTGGTCTGTACCCAAATGAAACTGATGCCAGGGTTATTTACAATCTGTTTAGGTCAGTTTTTTTGCCTTTGGTAAAACTTTGCCTAGACTGGATTTGGGTTCTTTGATGTTTCAGTGCAAATATAATTTCATGATCATTTTTCTCACTTGTACTCCCTGTTCTGCTAACAGTTTGCATTAGAGAGATTTGAATTAGAGTTGTTTTGGCAAAATAGAAAGAGAACTAGACTGTTTTGAGGTTGAATACTATTCAGTTAAAGCTGGTGTACGCTTTCTCTTGATGCCGATATCATAAACAGCCATGACAATTTTTAAGCCATGTGTTTGTGTGAATATATTTGATTACAACTAGGGAGGAATCTCTCATGCAGTATTGATTTTTGAATTTGTTTTTCCTTGTGGTTACAGCACATGTTGATTAGGTATAGTAAGAATTATATTGGTTGTTAATCCAGATTAGCTGGGGTTCGAATCAAATCTCTTAGAAAAGAAACCTGGGTAGTAATGTGCATTGCTTGTATCAAGGGGTTTTATGTGGACTTAATACTGAGAAATGCCTAGAAAAGCAAGTGTGTGTGGGGTTTAAATGCAGATAAATACAGCTATGAGAAACACAAAGTGACTGGAGAAGGAGTGGGGGGCTGTTTGGAGGCTTCCAAAATTTCACTGTCAGAAGAACGGGATGTGGATGATGATGATGATGATGTCTTGGGATGAAATCCATGAGAATATTCTCAAATATAAGCCTATATACACTGACATATATCCCAAAATTATGCCAAACTTTGACAGGTTATTTTATCAGAAAGATTTGCTTGTTTGCATTTTGACAACTGAGGTCGTTCTTTTAACTATCTTTTTTTTCAAGACATATTTTAGACATTTGATGTTAACATATTCTACAAAAAACATATGACTAGAAAAATTACTTATCTAGTTGTTTGTGAAACTTCCTCTGTTCCTAAACAATGGAGATGTGCTTTGGCTGAATTGTTCCATTAGAAGGTCATTTAGGCTGCAGAACTCATTTCATGGCCACTCCAGCAATCACTGTGCACCTTCAGAGCTCATTTCCAAAACACCCAGAATTCCTCTTCACAGAGAAAAGCATTTCACTTTTAAACTGAGAATGAGAATTTCATATGACTTATGACATTGAAGAATATTTTGTTTTGAAATAGCCTCTGTGCTTCAAGCTAGCAATCTAGCTGAGGTTTGTAGAATTTCACATTAACAGTGAGGTTCTGATGTGGTCTGTGTTTGGTAGAAGCAAGTTTAAGATAATTCCAGTGCTATATGTAGAAGGATAATAGTGATAAAATCCAGGATTTTTATTCTGGTTAATAATAAAGGATTATATTATTATCTTATTTTTATTAAGATTATTGCAGATCTGGCAAAATATGTAGTTACATTGTGGGCAAAATAGCAGTAGAATTTGGCTTGCTCATAGACTGATTATAAGTCTTTATAACCTTTAAAACCTTTAATAATATAACCTTTTATTTGAAATTTGTTATTCTCTACTGAGTTTTTCTATTCTCTTGAAGGTTCTGTGTCTCCTCACAGGTATATAGGCATGGGTAGCAAGGTTTGGGGGTCCTGGAGAAGAGGGGAAAAATAAATTTTGTTGCTTATGTGTTATACCTTTTTATATGAAAAGAGAAAGTTCCTTAGAAGCTAATTGATAAAATTAGTAATCGAACTGTGTCAAAATCACCTTGAAAAATTATGGTTTAGAAGAATCAGCTTGTCCAATTTCAAATAATACATAAAATATGAGTGAGATGGGCAGAGGGATTTGTGGAATGAAGACAGGTTTTTAATTTGGAAATGAGCAAGATATCTCTTGCTCAAAATTGGAAGGTACATTTGAAAAGCTTACTGTAACCTATTCATAGAACTATGGTCTTATACTTGTTCTGGCCAGAACAACTGTTTGAAATCTTATTGAAAACTTTCAAAACCATTGAATGTTATGAAAATATGAAAAAGGGTAAAAATAGTCTTCCTTAGGAATATGCTCTTAGATTAGAGAATCAAATATTTAGGGACACATTCTCTCAAGGTTAATGGCAAAACAGTCGTGGTTTTTTGTTTGGTTTTTCTTTTCCTGTCAAAGAATTCAGGGATTTATTTTTATTTTAAATGCAAAGAATAAACACATTATATACTGAATTCTCTATAGAGAACTTGAAAAAGAAACTTTCATTTTTGAAGGTATGTGGCATATCCTTCAGGTCACCTGTAGGTGCAAAGGGCTTGTTTTTACTAAGAACAGGGATTTGTTGATTGATAGCTTCTTATAAATAAGAGCAGTTAATTAATGATGAAACATGTCGGGCTATTTTTCGCCCTGCCTATGGGGTTTTAATAGATTGAGGGGAAAACTTCTGCCCTTCCAGGTGGCAGAAACTGCTTGGTGTTGGGAATATGTATGTAATCACTGTTTCCCTGAGAAGGATGTGGTGAGAGGTCCCTGTCAGCAATGACTTTCACAGAGCTGCGTGCTGTGACCAGCTGTGAGGAAGATGATGCAGCTGCTGTGGGCTGTGCTGCCCAGATGGCTTTTAACCCACATCTGCTCACTCACAGGGGCAGACAAAAGTGTGCTCACCCCAGCCAAGCTGCTCCTACAGCTTTTGGAGAGGGCTGTGTTCCCCAAAAGAGCACAGCCACGGCTCCTCTGCAGATAGCTGCTCATGACCAGCTCCTTGAGTAAGTCTCACATAATAAGGATCTGTCCCGCAGTTTGTGCTTTGTCTCCTTTATTTTTTGAAAAACAGTCTGTAGCAAGGGAAAGGTGGGATATCACCTGTCAGGATTTCATTGTGCACGTACTCCTGCAGAGGGGGGAAACCCAGATGTTGCAGAAGCTGTGATTGCTGTCAGTGGAAACAGAAATTGCACTGTGATTTATGATGATTTGATTCATCTGAAGACCAAAAGGCAAGGGATGGCTTTTGGTTTTGGACATGTCTTAAAACAATATAAATAGAGATTCTCATTCTGAAAACTGCTCAAGATTAGGCTGTTCTTCAAATGCACTTGTTTGTGAAACTGATATTGTATAGAGAATTTTGGGTTTTGATTTCTATGATGCTTCAATATTAAGAGGAAAATCTGCTTTGCTCCTTCACTGCCCTTACACTGGAGGATGATGAGGATGAGGTGAATCAGTGCTTCATGTCAATGCTGGTTCTGCCATTTCTGCTCTGGGGGGCCTGCCTAGGTTGCCATGGATGTACGCAGTGTGCTCTGCAGCTCTTTGACATTTAAGAGGAGCTGGCCAAAGTGAAGGCATGGCAGACGCAGGGCTTTCCTCTTCTAATACCTGCCCCACATTCCAGTAAATCCAGGCACCTCAAAGCTGTCTGTATGATGCAAAAGCCTACAAACTACCGTTTTCCCTGGCCAAAGGTGTAACAAAAGCTTCCACACATACATGGTCACAATATAAACTGAAGGGAGGGGGCAGAAGGAGGAAAGAAGTCTAATGCCAGAAATGGGAGTTAAATACCTCCCTCCAAATCTCAGAAATAGAGGAGTAGATATTATGAAGCAGGCTTAGTTTCTAGCAGCTTGATCTTTGCCTTTGTGTGCACTTGGCTTTGTGTGCATTGATGTCCTGTTGGTAATTATCATTCTGTTGACACCTGTATTCATGATGACACCCCTATATCACATTTTCATCACAGCGTAAAATGTCACTCTTTTTGCTTTTGTTTTGTTTAGTACTATGAGTTTAGCCCAGAGCTGAAGAAAAAAACTTCTCACAACACACAAGGGTACATTGATAACCTTGCAGTTTAGTTACTGATCCTATCTCAATGCTTCCATCTCTCTCCTTCCTCCCACCCCTCTTTTTAAGCAGACAAGATTTTCCCTCAACAAGCTGATGACAGAATAATTTCTCCAGGTTGATTGTTTGCCCCACATGGTCCTCTGGATTTCTTCATACAAGTGGATAGAAGCAGATCAAAAGCCTGCAAGAAAAAAACAGGCAGAGGATTGAAAAAAGCCACCATAAAGAACCTACTCAGGTTTCATACTGATGATGAACAGGCTTGTAAAGTATTCTGAGACCTGTCAAATTTTCCCATCTGAAATCCAGACCTATTTTAAAAAGAATTTTCATAATGAGTGTCTCTTTTCCTCCATCCACAGGCTCAGAGTATTTTCTGAAAAAGTTCTGCAGGGCAGAGGAGTTGAACAGTTGATCACATGCAGGAGCACGGGATAGATGGAGTACAGCTGACTCAACAACTACAGGGGATTTGGGTAAGTGCCCACCACGTCAGGCAATGGGAACTTACTAAAATATTGGTTAATATCACCATATTCATTACTTTTAAAAGAAAATTCTTACTTTATCACCTGTCAGACAAATTTAACCTCACTAGGAAATCTCAGTGGTAGTTTATTGGGAAGAAGTGTGCAGGGAATGGCTGATGCAAACATGAAGGTGTTAGCATCCAGCTGTGATCAACTTTTGCAACTTAGCTTTTACCTAAGGGTGCTCGGGCCAGACTTGTGCTATTAATGCTAGGGGAGGAAGGTTACAAGCCCTGTGCAACGTGGAGGGAATCAATGTATGTCAAACCCACTCGTGTTGCTTTCAGGAGGGAAACAATCACTTGCTTGAAGGAGACAATGTTATCCAACTTGTGCTGTCAATCAGCCTGTTCTCACAATCATTGCATTGATGGAGGAAAATTTTGATAAGCAGGACTTCTTATCTGGTTCTGCTGCAATTGAATGACAGGAGTTCGTTGATTGGAAATTGCATTGTTTCTGGTCACAAAGCTGACTGGATGTGGTAATTACCCCACCTTTGTTTATTTCTAAAGTAATAATAACAACAATATGTTCTTCAGTGAAGATCGCGGGGATTTGAAATCAAGTCTTTGGTTAAGATGAAGAACTGATACTGTCCAAATTGGCATAGTTACTGTAATTGCCTTGGGTACTGTGGGAGAAAACCTTAAGAACTGCAGAAGATAGGAATGCTGATCCTGCTTGCATTTCTTAACCAAAGAATGGTTTTACCAGAGCATGATGATTTGGTTTTTTTTCAGCTAGGTCTTAAGCAGTACCCCATGGACTTATTTTGCAGGTTGGCTCAAAAATTACTTCAGATTTTGTTTTAAGTCCCAAATGGCTACCACATGGACTCAAAATACAATGAAAGAAATAATCATAAGCGAATCTCTTCTATTTCACAATAGAAATTGTTTTTCTTTTTAAATATAAATCTGAGAACAGAATTTCTTTGATTTCACAATTTGTGAAATCTGTCATATTACATGTTTTCTTTGACTAAGATATTAACAGCATTATTTACTGCAAATTTGTTTAGTTTCCAAGGATTAGATAAGGTTGTACTCTACTGCAGCATTGTTCGACATCCATACTGCTTAATTGTTGTTTCTAAAAGTGAGGAAATTGATGTAATCATGATGGCATAAACTCTTGGTTCTTTTTTGTCAGGGATGTCTTATTTTACTCGTAACTTTTCAAGCTGCAAACAGATGGCTGCAGTATAATCTACTTGCTAGTGATATCAAGCATTATTTTACTGATGATTTATATTTATATTGCTCTCTTCAAAAGCATGAAAAGAGTAATTTAGTAGAATGATACTCATTTAGATCTTTATCTGCCCATGTGATTGCAGGGCTCTGGGGTCAGGCAATAGGATTAAGGACATCTCATCACTAGATCAGTGTGTTTGAATCCAGACCATGGTTAGAGGCGACTAATGGCCAGTAGGACGTGATGACACTTCAGGGGCCTATATCAGATGATTTGACAGTCTCTGTAAATTTGCTAGCTGATGGAACCCCCATAATGATCAGTGGTCTGAGAAGGAAATCTGTAGACTGAATGTGCGTGCCTGGAGAATGAATATAAGCTTAGGAACAGTCTCTTAGTTCCAGGTTTTAGGGACAGTCTTTGTACACTACCTGTGCAGGGGACGTGACACAACTCTTACTTTTGTGTTTCAGTCCAAGATGATCCTGGACTTGCTTTAGTCTCAGTGATTGTCAAACTGCAGTGTCTCCACTGAAAGTGAAAGAGAAACACAATGGAGTCCAGCTGCAATAGAACTAAATTGTCCCATATTTTTTCTCACTATTGGATTAATTAGACAGAATCTTAAACACTGCAGTTGTGTTCATTACAGATACTTCTGTATGTGCTTCCCAGTCTGTAAGTGAATGTGGCATAGCTGGTGTTTTTCTGATGACTCTTGTTTTGTAATCAACTTGTTTATAGCATTTTGTACCTGAAGTAAGACAAAAAAAATCCAAGATGATTTTTATTTTGGTTTTATGATGTGAGTCAGAAATGCAGTGACCTCAGTAGGGAATTTATCAATGTTTTCAGCTGGTTTAAGTTCTTGGTGTTTCAGTTAAATCCACTGAAGTTACACTAAAGAGTTTAACTATAAACCACAAAATTTAAGAAAAGCAGAGCACAACAAGCCAAATTATGTGGATTTTAATGATTAAAAGGAGACCTTGATTTCTCAAGAACACCCAAATTTGAGCTAAAATGATCCTTTCAGACTACTCTCTGCAATAGTCTCCAAATCTTATACTGAATTTCCTTTCTTTATTCCTCAGGAAGCTTGGTGATGTCAAAGTTTTTCTGATGCAGAGAAAATAAGAAGAGTGTGAAAGCGAGAGGATAATCTGTTCAAAAGTGTTTAATTCGGGTCCAAGGCTTTGACCATAAATTGCTTCCTTAAGGCCTGTTTTCCTCGCAAATCTGCTTCCACTGGCAACATTCTGTGCTTTGTATCTGCACTAATGTCCTGTGGGAAACACTGGTTAGCTCATGCAGGTTGGAACAATAGAATAGAAATGAGTCTTTTCTGTGAGGTTCAGGAGATGTCATTTTGTGCGTTTCTATATGTGGAAGATTTGTGTTTTCACACTTTATTGACATATCTGTAAACCGTGGATTTGAAAACATAATTTCAAACAGAGACGTATTTTTTAGCTTACCATTTAGATACAAAATTATGTACTTTTATTGTATGATATGATTAGCATGATTTGAAAAAAGCTAGCATTTTCTTAGGTTGTTAAAAATAAATGTCTGGAATAGACATATAAATATATTGTTGAGGCTGCTTTTGTGGGACTGCAAAGCAAGTATTCTGACAATATTTAAACTAAAATTCAAATGCTCCATCACTAAGCAGAGCTATGATGAAAATAATATGGAACAGCATAGGGGGATGAGATCACATTTGAAGAATATTATTTCATTAGTGGGTGTAGGAAACACTAGAATAAATCTCTTATTTAGCACAGAATAAGCACTCTACTCCATGACCTCAACACTTGCAAGTGCATAAACTTAAATAGACCTAGTAAGTCAAGATCTCTGGCTTGCTTAACAAATAGTTGTTTAGATTTATTTATACTTTTATAATTGTATTTTCCCAGTAATCTGTCTCCTTGGAAGAAGATATTATGCTGTTTTTATAAATCTCCTGGAAATATTTCGTAAAGGTGTGGTATTGGTCACTCATTCTCTTCTTACATTGTAAATATGCAGTTAATTTATTTTCAGACTAGATTGAAAGAAACCTCAGTGCATTTAAGGATTGGTTGTAAAAATAAAGACATACACATACACCAAGGTACAATCTTTAAAAGTTTATTAGGGATATTTTGAAGTGTTAAAGAGTAGGAATTTTTTTTTAGCTGTTTAATGACAGTATGGTGCACCAATTAAATTTCCCTAGTCATTAGGCAGGCAGAAAAACCATCTCAGCTGGATTTTTGCCTGTCTGAGGCTTTGAGGTGAAACTCCAGATGGACCTGCGCTAATGCTTCTCCCTAAACACACCTGGTTTTATAGATTCAACAGCTCTGTATGGCTGTAAGACTTCTATTATTTACCCAACATACACATTTATTTCTCACTACAGTAATAAGATTAACAAAAAATACTGAGCTGTGATTTCTGAAATAAATGTAGGTTTTCACCCTTTTGGTGTTCAGCAGAGTTTAGAACTATGATTTCGTTTCATTTCATAAACACACTATGTATTGCTTCCATATAAATATTTTATGATCTTGAATATGAGTTGCCCATTATAGTCTGCTGGTGAAAATTTGGGGTCTTTCAGATTGAAGCCGAATCATTTTGATATGACTTCGTTCTGTGGAAACTTAATATCTCTTTCTCAGACCCTTTGGCTTTTTTGTTCTGTGAGATTATTGTAAATAGATTTGAAAATAACTCAAAATTCTTTTAACTTACACTAGAACTTTTTGAACTTTTGAACCAAAGCAAAACCTTTGTTTTTCAAAAACTGCAAAAATTTCTTCTCCAGTCTCATTTCCCTTGGACAGTATGGGCACCTACTTGATTGACAAAACATCTTGGCATTTGAGACTTTAGCTAAGATTTAGAATTTGTCAGGGAAAGTTCCTGTTTGGTTCTAGTAGAATTTGGATTAAGGAGGTGTTCCAAGCTTTGACACAACATTTAATTACAAATCTAATATATTATGGAGCTAATTCAGGATTCTTGTTTATAAATCTCAAGAATTGAGGGGAAAAATTTGACTAGAAAATACATACAGGTCATTCTGGGGCCACATAATTGATGCTGAAGGCAAGTCTCTGCCCAGCTAATGTATTTTTTTAAATCATAGTCTTTCTCATTCAGTACACAGCTTCTGTGTTTGGAATAGCTATGAGAAAGATTAGTTTATTTATTTACTTAAAACAAAAAATATTTTCACATTTTCCATGTGTGAAAAATCAGCTGATTTTGTTCATTCTGAGGTACACTGATTTCTGATGTTCTTAGTCTTATTATTTTCTCATATATGTCAAATTATTATATTTGCTGTGAGCCTTCAAATAGTGTAATTTTAGGAACATATGGGCTGTTTGTAGGTTAGCAGGAAACTGTTGAACTTCAAGGCATGTGTGCCTCTGTGTGTTTGCATTTGTCATGTACATATATGTGTGTGTGTCTGTATATATTTATTTTTTCCCTTTTGCAGGTTTTACTAGGTGTCAGAAATGGGATGGCACTATGAAATCACAGAACAGTCTGAAATACATGTGTTTCAAAGTCTCAGGACCAGATTATCCACAAACATAGAGGAATTTTGTAGTTGAAATGTGTCTTAAAGTTCTTTGCAACTTAATTGCCCTTTTTTCTATTAAAAAACCCTTTTAAAAAAAGGCAATTATCACCTTTTGATAGGCTTATCTTTAAAACAGTTGCTGTAAAGTTCCAAGTCCTGTTTTATCTGCATCATCAGACCCAAGGATATGAAGTGGAAGGTGATAGTGGAAAAGATCTGGATAATTTGCTTCAATAAGATGTACAAATTAAAAAAGAAAGTTCCACTGAAGAGCTTGAGATAGAGAGGTATTCTTCTGCTGTTTTTTTTCCACTAAGTTACTTTTAAGTGATGGTAAATGATTTTGTGTGTGTTTAGAAGCAAAGTGGTTCTGGAGGCCCTGACAGTGACACAGTAAATGCACTTCACAACTACTCACAACTTGGGGGCACATGCAGAAACAAGTGTGGCAGAAAGATGAATGTCAGCCAGAAGGACAAGGAACTATTTTGTCACGAGATGACCGAGATGGATTTATTGAACTATGTAATGATAATTTGAAAATATTTTTATGAGCAGAAGTAATGTTCCTATTCCACTACTTGTAGATTCCTAATGTGCGTTGCTAGAGAACATGTAGGCAGTTACTAGGTATATATGAAAATACTTATAAATGTGCCACCAGCTTATTATTTCCTCATTACATCTATAATTTTCTTTCAGAAATTTTTGTTATTAACTCTTCAGTTTGAAAGATGTATCCAGTCAGAAGGCATAAAGATTACCATATTATTCTGTTGAACTGCCACACCCTGTGAATTAAAAACAGAGAATAAGCAGTGGATTTTGGGAAGTTCTTATAAAATACAGGAAGAATATTTGAAATAATAATGTACTCAGAAGTTACAACTGGCTCACAAATGGATTTTGATAAAAATGAAAGGAATCAGTGAATGCTGTTGACAATGGAAAATATTTGAAGATCTTTTTAGAGAGGATGGGAAAGAAGAGAAGTGAATATCAGGTCATGACAGAAGGAAGAAGGGGGAATTTAAATCAAACTACAGCTTCTCAGTGGAATTAAATTCCTAAATTGGCTGCAAAAGCTTGTCATGTTTAAACCATAAACATCTTTGCTTGGGAATTCTCTGCAGATTTTCTGCCATGGTGAGGTTTATCAAAGCAGGGCTTTGTAAAGTGGTAACAATTAAAGTGAGGACTGTGTGTTGCAACCCTGACCCTTCTGTACTCTTTGGTGATGTGCAGGGCCTGAGCCTTGGTACATCAGTGAAAAGTGATGCACGTTTGTAGTTTGAGTTTAAGGAACAGAATGGGTCAGATTTCCCTTGCAGTATGTGTTGCAATCTTTTTAATCCTGAAGTCTTCTTAACAGCCAAATATGTTTACTGTAGATCAAAGAAGCCCCCCCTTTTTTTTTAACACCACCAAGAGCTGCATTCCTCTAAAAAGGCATGCTAAGAATCGCATACTAAACAAAGAAAAAAAAGGCAGATATTTTCCTCATGAATTTCACTCTTGAATTATAAATCATCCCATACCTGACACTTGCATGCTATTTTATGGTTTTGTACATGAATTTTTAGTTTCATATTCGTATGACAACAATAATATAATGGTCCTGTTACCATTTTGATGAAACTTTTATATTTCTATAATTGTACTAAATGGTTGCATCCATATCAGTATGGTATAAACCTTTTGGTTGGGATTCCTTATACGTTTGCTAGGCTGAAGTTTAGAAATTTTTGTTGAGAAATAGCTTGCTAGGGGCCTTTAAAACCAGGCTGGAAAAGCAGAAATGGCTGCTTTAATTGTATCTGGGGTGGGCAGATCAGTGATGTTGGCCTCTCAGGGTGCTTTCTAGTCCTGCAATTCTCTTGAAAAATGAAAAATAATGCATGTTCCTAGGTTATTTAACCAAAAGCAGCAGGAGTCAGCTCAATTGGTGATGTGGATCTGCATGTTGATCCATATGCAGATGAGTCAATAGCCAGAAAGCAAGCATTATTGGTTGTATTAAAATCTGAATTGTTCTGAATACAGCTAGAGAAATAATGGCATAAATACTTAATGTCTTAATTCAGATTTGTTCCTTAGCAATCATCTATCCTTCCTCCAAAATGCAGCAGTATAAGTTATGTTTAATAATTAAAATTTTAGATTTTATTGTGAAATTCTGCTTTTCATCTAAAATAATAGTTACAGCTTTATCAGTGACATCTTTCATTAAACTCTTTTCAAACAGGCTTTTTTTTTGCTAGCAGAAAACCACTATGGATGTTAGAAAATTAAACTCAGATTTAGATCTTGGTAAATTGCCCTTGATATATCCCTTTGTAATGGACATCAAAAACCAGCCCATATACAAGAGAACAGTAATACCCACTTTATCAATGTAACTTGTTGCACAAGCAGAGGTAAGGCTCCAGAACGCTGGAGAAATGCCAATTTTCTGAAGGAAAAGAGATTTCTTTCAAAATAACATATGAATTTTCATAGTAAACAAACAAGCAAAATGCTGCTGTGCTTCTCCTTCTGAGAGTGATGGACAAGGTGAAGAGATCATGAAAATACAGAGGTTTCATAGCAACCTAGTCGGAAATTTTTTTCTTTCTTATGTTTTCTCAATTTTTCATCAACACTAGGCACAAGTGCTGTCAACCTCTACAGGAATCTAATGGAAAAAACGTAAAGGGTCAAAGAGTGCTTTTGTTTAGAATTTAGTATCCACCTGGAACAAAAAGGAAGTTGCATTGTTGCTGTAACTCACACATTGAGAAAGGTGTGAAGAGCTAGGTGGGAAAGCTGCTTTTGGGTGTGATAATAGCAAAAGTTACACCTGACTTTCCAACTGTGCATGCTTAGCTGGAAGCCGGTGTTTCCAGTTCTGTGTTTTATTCCATGTACTTCCAACCAGAATTGCACAGGAATCATTGGCTGTACACTTGGACATACTTTTGACTTTTTAGAAGAATTTGAGCCAGGTTTTGTTGGGGTTGATCTGTTCATTGACAAAGTGTGTGGGAGTGTCCTCTAATGGTCTTTCTTTCAACGCAGAGCATTAAATGAGCATGGTTTGAAAATATGTGAAAGCCTTTGCATTATTGAGGAGAAGTGGCTCAGACTGGTGTGCAGCTTTGAAAGATAAAGAGTGAGAGTTTGTCTCAAATGTTCTCTTCTTGTGCTGTGGCCAGCTCTTCTCAGCAATGCAGGACAGTCCTTTGCCATGCAGGTATGGCTGCATTTAGGTGTGCTACATCTCTGGAGTTTGCACATGTTCCTTACCCACTTGGGGAGAGGTGATCTCTAGTCCTAGAGGAAGCAATTTCCTTAATCTTAGAATTGTTGAGTTCCTGTCTAGGCAAATGGAGAGCATTGTCACATTTGGAGTCTATATCATCAGCTATATTCTCTAGAATGACAAAATCTTACATATATAAAAAATTCAAGCAAACAAACAAAAAAACCAAACAAAATACTAGTGCACTTGGTTTCACTGACAAAAATATCAATGTCTTGGGATACCTTTGACAGACATGTATAAGACATTGGGGGTTTTTTTGGTTGCGTTAAATACCACATGTATTACACCTGGGAGTTTCCTTGCAAAAGGAATCATTACTGAGAACACTAGAAATTCATGTGTTGTGATTGCCAGATACAATCCAAATAGATGCAAACGTGTGTAGCAGCTATTTGTGTAATCTCAAGTTAATTGCATTTGTGCTGCAAAGAACAAATGTTTGGCAAATAGATATGAACTGATTTTTATTCTAGGGTCTTGAGCCTGAGAATTACTGAGCTAACCATTTATCTGTATGGTTTTCCATGACTCGGAACAATAATTTTATTTTAGCCAAGACATCTTTCTCAAGGAATTTTGACACTGAAATGTCAAAAAATGGTTGAAATAAATATTCAAGCAATTCTAATCTATCAATATATTTTAGGGTTCTTTTTTCCCTTTTCTATTATCCTTGAGTACCTTTTATTTTACTACAAGCTATGATTAAAAGTTTTGGAAGTTAATAGAAATTGCACGTTACTCAGGAGCAGAGAAATGGGCCCTGCTGTCTGTGACCTCTTTCCCACGAGCTTGTGAGCTTTATCCCCAGTTCCTTTGCTGGAGACCATCTCCTCCCGAGAGATAGAGTGTTTGCAGTAAGCATCTTTAGTGCAATGAACAGATGTGTGTAATAACCACTTTAATGTTTTGCTAGGTTTTGCAATGGAACAGGTATGGTTGCTGCTCCTGCTGATGATTAAAGTGCTTCCAGTGACTGCTCAGTTCAATGGATACAACTGTGATGCTAACCTCCATAGCAGGTTTCCTGGTAAGTATTTAATAGACTTTTTTTCTAATGGCTTCTTTATTGTCTTGGTTCAAAGCAGTGCTTATTTTTAAATACAGAGCTTTAAATCTGTCTGAAGCCTGGGGGTAGGACTCCACATCGAGTGTTAACTGTTTTTGTGACAATGAACTTGCCTAATGCTGCACTTTACCTTCTTCTTAATTGCACAATGGGTCAAATTCATCCTGGTAGCAAGGCAAACAATTCCACTCACACCAGTGGAGCTTGACCTGCTTTTGCCAGAGCTCTAAACTCTCCAAGACATTCACTATTCATGTTGTTGTAAATATTCTCTATAGATTTAACACTCTCACACTTCTAACTGGGTTTTCTTTCATCTTTGGATTTTATAGTTTTCTTTTCCTGGGTAAGAGAATATAATTATATCTTTTTAGTAAAATAAAGAAATATGTATCTATTTTAAGCAAAATTAACTTGATGGGAAAATTTTAGTACCTCACTTCAACATTAAATCCTCCGTTAGGGACAGGTGAAGCAATGGGATACGTCTGTGGATGATGTATTTTCCTTCCCCTAAGAAAATGGGAATGAAGTAATTTTGTGGACATTGGATGTTCAGATCTGTTAATACATCGAGAAATAGAAATGAAATGTCAGTCTTAGTGGCATGGTATCAGAGTTTACTCAGGCAAAGGATCCTTTTAGTTTCTATTACATTGCTTATCCTTCCTGCTTCAGTTATATCTTGGGCAGAATAATAATAACAAAAAGAAGGCTGTGAATACTGTCTCTCTCACATCTTGTTTTTCTGAGATAGCAATTGAATTGAATAGTTCAGTAATGAACACTCAGTGTAGTATTACACTGTAATACCTTTCCTGTTGTTGCTTTCTGAATAATAAAAGGTTTGATTTTTTTTTTTCAGGAAGGGTCAGCTCTTTTATTAAATTTAAGTCAACAGAAAGCAGAAAGTCTGTTTATTGATTCCTGTGTTGCTATCACACTGCTAGGTGCTTTGTTGACATAAGGACCAACAGTGGGTTTGATTCTTTTCCACTTAATCAATATGAACATGAAGAACAGAGAAATAAAGCATGCAAAGAAGATCAAATATATTGTATCCATTTCTGAGAAAATCACAGTTTAGCTGAGTATTTCACAAGCTACTTTTATACATATATATCTACTTATATATTTATTTTTCCCTTCTATTATATATATATGCTTATATATATATATATATTCCCCTTCTTTGCATCAATTTTTACAAGCTTGCCTCTGAAGTGTGAGAGAGTTTTACCCACCTTCTTCAGAGTTACTTTTTGAATTTCTTATGTAATTGTATCTTTGTAATTGTAATTGAATCTTATGTAATTGTATATAATTTTGGTCCTTATTTCAGGCTTCTTGAGAGGTTTGCAACAGATAGAGGAAAGTTTATGTTCCTCTTTCTGTGTTTCAAAATTTTTCTCTGGTCATTTTTTGCACCTGCTCTATGCCAATATTTATTTGCAATGTGACACCTGCAAACTGAATTAATCTCTTAATGAGGGTATTTAGTCGCCTCTTTCAGTTTTGCCTCATAAAAATGAGCCTTATGCCATTCTATGTCTGCCAAATCTCATTGACTTGGGATAAAATCTGTTTAGGTTACAAGCAAACAGATTTTTTTAAATGAAATTCTAGTCACCCCTCATTGGCCATAGGAGTTGAGAGGAGAGTCCTGCTTTTCCTTGTTTGTCATCTAAGGAAGCAAAGATACAAAGGCTGGGATTTAATCAACAGTCTTATTGTTGATTTTGAGAGCTAGGAAAGAAAAATAATTCTGTTTGTTAGCTGTGTATCTGAGATGGAGGGTAAAAGCCAGGAACCCCTTTTACCCCAAATTTGACAGGTGTTATTTTCAATAAGCAGGAGGTTCTGCTACATAATGAGCTGGGACTAGTGGAGCTGAAAGGCTGCTGAAGATGGGTGAGAGAACCTCTGCAGGAAGAAGGGGCTCACTCTTCCTGTGCTGGCTTCCCCAGCACTTGACTCAGGCTGTGGTTTTGGGGATGTTCAGGGCCCTTGGGGTTCAAATGTACAGGGAGAGAGGAGAGAGTGATGTTGAAAAGGAGAACATTTTAAACCCAGTACCTTCTAGGCTGAGATACTGCTCCCAGAACTTGGCTAAGGATAGATTTTCTTCCTGCTCCTTGTTTGTTCCACACAAAGAATCTTTATTGCTGTCAGCTGGAATTCCAAGCATGGAGTGCAGATACTGGAGATGCCATTGGGTGTTGAAGTTGTGTCCTCTTTTTCTTTAAATGTGGATAAGAAACAGAAGTTGTCTTCAACAAAGAGGACAAATGAAGCCTTCCTAGAGGAACCATGGAGCTCATCCATTTTTCATTTGTTTGTGCTTTTATCATTTATCGCTTTGGTGACTTTTTGCACAGGAATGGTGCTGCATAAATAGGATGTCAGTCAGACAGAACTTTAGTTTCTGCAGTTTGCAGGTTTATTTTAGAGTGCAAGTACGCAAGAGTCATCAAGAATGAAAGAAAAATAGCCCCATTTTTGGTAGACTGAAAATGCAATGATTTTTTTCTACAAAAGCTAAATGTGTTCTAAAGAATATATAATTAGGTTAAACCTTGCTATCATTCAGAGAGGTTACACAGGGAAAAAACTTTAGTCCTGCATTGCAGTAAAGTATGAGTTTTAGAAAGCTTCTGGGACATTGACCCATAGCAGTCTGTCTCCAGCTGGGACATGCAGTTTTGTTTCAGGGGATTCTTCTCTTAAGTACATGTTGAGAACTTAGTAGGACTGAGGAAATGTTGCTTTTTCACATACGCTGTGCGTTTAAATTCAGTATCAAAGCAGTGATTTTATCTTAGTGGAGTTGGATGAAGAGAAACTGGTTTTGAACTACACGGGTCTTTTCATTCCTCCTCTGATGGAATGACTTTTATCAATAATGTTCTGTGGAAAACTCACGTCCTCTGAGGGCCTTTTGCAGCCTGCCCTGGGGTGAGTTGTCAATGTGTGGAGGGATAATAGAGCAGAAGTGGGCAGTCAAGCTCCCAGCAATTGCCCCCTTGAGACTGCCCATAATTTGGGATGGTCTCTGTTACTGTAGGATCTGTGTGACACTTGAGCTTCACTCTCTTGCTTGAGAGACATCCATGAGCACTGCTGGCTGTAGACAGCTTGTGTGATTTGAGTCAGAAAGAAACCAAGTGGTTTGCCTGTATGGCAACTGTGACAGAGAGGCCATTAGAGTTAAGGCTTCATTATTAGAGTGTGGTAACCTTCAAACCATCAGTTCTCTGACTCAGAAAACCAGAGGCTTTTAATGCTGGAATGCAGGTTTTTTTGTTTGTTTGGTTGTTTCTTTTAACTTGTATAGGAATAATATTTAACTTCCTAAATTGTCAAGAAATGAGCTAGATATTTAACATCTAAGAGATGTTAAATCTTTAGATCTGTTTGGGACTGGCTTCAGATAAATTTCTGAACAAAAAATGTTTTATTTTCAGAATTTGGCAGCAATTCTTCCTCATGAAGTAGTGGGCAGAAAACGTTAAGTCTGGAGAGGTTGTTTATCTCCTGTATCATACAAAAGTTGGTTTTGTACGTTATGATCTCATTTCCCAGAGATAAGTCAAATGATAATTTTGAAGCAGTTATGGTAACTTATTTGGTAAAATTATTATTATGCATTTTGGAAAGGCTTGAAGTGAGTTATGAAATTAACTGAGCTACTTTGTTGCATCCTGCAATTTGTTACAATCTGATCGTTTGTGCATCAGTCCAAGGAAACATAAATGCATACTTTGCCATTCCCCTTTTTGTACTGGCCCCTCTACCTTAGTACACTCATTAAATGGATTGTAATAGCCCTCCTGCAGTGAAAACCAAGGCATGCTGCTTCCTGATCCCTATGCATTACATTAGTGGGATTATGATTGTGTACAAACCAGGAGAATTTCATGCCAAATCACTTCAACTCCTGTCTTGCCTCCAGTACCTTTCTGCCCAAATTTACACCCAGTGAGTAACATTTATCATGGCATTAGCTCAGGACGGAGTTTGGCCTGTTTTTTTCTGCACTTGATTGTTTTGGCTTGAAAGCCACCATTAAAGCTGTCTAAATTAAACTGCTTGTGCTCCTGTACCATGGGGGAAGAACTAGTTCATTGTAATGGAAATTTCATTTCCTCTCTGCTGTGACTACGAAGTGAAACAATTCATTTTAGCAGCCTTAATGGTACAGTATTGACTGAAGCAGTTCTACAATTTTTAATAGCCCTTAATCTTTAAGCAGATGTAATAAATTAGTTCTATAAAGGAGTAACACAACATCATGTTTAACACAATGCAGTATAAATTATTTTTGTAAAGCATGAGGGGGAAACACCAGAATAGTCCCCCAACCATCTACAGGCAAAGAAGACCTTAAAGAAGAGCAATGTTAGAGTTTTAAAGCAAAACAATCTGTTGCTTGTGCCTGTATCTGAACCTGATGCTTTTCCGTTCAGTACATAAAGATCTTCAGAACTTTTGAATAAAAGGTCAAATTGTCTGAAGATGGTTATTTTGGTGTTCAAAAATTGATCAGTTTTAACAGCAGCTCCTTCTAGGTCTTTTGTGTTGTCATAATTCACAGAATAAAAGATTGCAAGATGCTTTGTGGTATTGATCATAGTCTTTCAAGAGCCAACTGATTTTTCATTAAAGCTCAAGTTGATGGTTCTTAAAAAAAAACCAACCCACCCTAAAACCCAGGAAAAACCAACTTTAGAGACCTCACAATAAATTACTTTGATATGCTGTTGATTGTACTTCAAAGTCTGCATAGTCCGAGACTGTGATTTCATACAAAGTGGACTTCAGACAACTCAGAAAAATGTAGCAAATTTCCATGCCAGCGTGGGCTGGGAGGCAGAGCTTAGCCTTCTCAATTTCTCAGAATTGCTGGAAATTTCTGTTTCAGAGGGGGCTGCTTAAACAGACTCCAAATATTTAACCACTTGTTGTTTTCTATTCTGTTGCAGTGTTTCATTTTATGAATGTACTACTAAAAGATTTGCTGTGGGATTAATGTATTTCTTGCTTGGTTACACTATGTCACTACATTAATTCTTGTTTTTTGCTTTAGTGAAGTTATAGGGTCAGATCTGTTCCTCAGATTAATGCAACTCCTACCTTTATATTCTAACATTTTGCTGTAACTGAAATTTAAAAATTTATATGAGTTGGAAGTCACAATGCTAGACTAACTGCTACAATAGTTTTATGATGAGTACTTCAGATCTTCTTACAATGTCTTTCCCTATGTTTTTCTTGCAGCTGAACGGGATATCAATGTTTTCTGTGGGGTGCAGACAATTACTATGAAGATAAATTTTTGCACAGTTCTTTTTTCCGGTTATTCTGAGACAGATCTGGCGCTGAATGGGAAACATGGGGATGCGCACTGCAGGGGCTTCATCAATAACAACACCTTTCCAGCAGTGGTCATTTTCATCATCAATCTGAGTACTTTGGAATCTTGTGGAAACACTTTAGTGGTAAGACCAAGTCAAAATGAAATTATAGCATGGCTATGTATACCTAGAATCTAGCGAATGCTCTTGACAGCGTTGTACCTTTCATAAGTAATTACTTTGTCTTACCCAGTTAGAAACATATTGCATACATCAAAGAAAATCAGAGAAAGCTGATAATTTATAATCTTGATTACTATTGAGAAAAAATGATGAGACATACATTTGTCCTCTGATTAGAAAGTATAATTTTAATTTAAGTATTTTTTCAGTGGTAGAATGAGATTTTACCAAGGTGTTTCTAAAACTCTGGCTGACCATGCCTTAGATTTTGCAGAAGTGGAGAGTTTCACCGTTCATGTGTGTCACATTGAATGGCATTCAAAGTACCTATGAATAACTTAAAAAATCAAGTTTAAAAATGTATTATTTTCAAGGTTTTTATTCTCTCCAGAATTCTTATTTGAACTTGATCCCTGCTAGTTTTTATAACAAGCCCCCTGTTTTGTTGCTTATAATTTTGCTGAAATGCTGGATATGCTCTGTGACCTCTTTGCCTTAGGCCGTTTTCCTTTAAAATTTCAAAAAAAACCAGTTCAGTCATTTCAAGACTCTCTTTTTCCAACTGTAGCACCTCCATGACTTGCAGTGGAAGAATTTTCCAGGAAGCAGCCTCTTCCTGTTCCTGTTTTGCTGATCACCTTGTAAACTCCCTGAACTTGCTATTTGATCATGATCATAAGAGCTTGATGTTTAGAAAACAAAACAAAAAGACCCCTCCAGTCCAATAAGTCCAAATAATTGAAGCTCTCCATGAAGTCTCCCACCCAGCTGCACTGACTACAAAGACAAAGTAGCAGCTGCTAAAATAATAATCAAAAATATTCCCCCCATTCTCTCTGTTTTTTTGTGCTATGCCCCAAATGAAGACAAAAAGGAGCAGGGAGCATTTCTTATCATGTTCCCCACACTGGAGTTTTACAATCCCCTGCATTTCTTGGCAGTGTTTTGCAGCAAAGACCTTCAAGCTAATTTTCAATAAAAGTAAAATAAAGACAACAGTTAAGGGAGAACTTGTGTAAAATCCATGTCTTTCTGTAATATAGCAGACTCAGCTTTTTACTTTATGGGAGTAGGGCAGTGAGGAAGTGAACAAAGCTGTAGTTGACTGTACTACTTTAGCCTGTACAGCTTAGGCAAAATTCAGATCCTGGAGAATTCTATTTTCAATATTTTTGTGCCATTTAGAAAATTAATAAGTACGGGCAAAATGCACACCTGCTTCTGTCTTGTAGATGTGTTTTTAGTACACAAAGAAATCAAAATTCTTACTGTGTGTCCTGTGCTACTTACTGCAAAATGCTACAACTAATGTGAACCTCTGGATGATTCTGCCATAATAAAGTGTTTTTTTAAGAAACCATGTGTTTTAAAGTTCCTGAGAACATTTGTTTTGCTAATACAGTTATATAAAAGAAATGCTGCAGTACAAGTCCAGTGCCTAGTTAATTTGCCTTGTTGTGCCTACTGAGAAAGGAATTTGTGCTGCTTCTCAGTAGTTTTGAAACCACTCACTTATTCAGATCAGTAGCTACAGATGGAGTGGGGCTGGGCTGATGCCAGGATGGAAGTGTCCCTCAGTTTTCCTGAGGGCTGTGTGTTCTTGCAGGGTCTGCATACTCTGTGAGCTGAGGTAGCACATGCCTATGGATGCAATTTATGTTGCATTGGCATTAAGTTTGCATTACTTTTCAGCTTTGTAATTTCTGGCAGTTTATAGTTCATAATTAAGATTTAGAAATGTCCAATATAAACAAAGCCACACACTCAAAGTTCAACTATTTAGCTTGTGTCTGCTTATAAAGTAACTTATTTTTGATGCGTCCAACCAAAGCTCAACAGTGAAAGAATATTGTTTCTGTGAATGAAATTGCTTCTGTATTGGCCTTTTATTGAATATGGAAACTCATTGTAAGGTAATATTTTTTAACTGTAATAGAGAAGCTGCTTTAGTTTTTCCCAATAAGTCACATGAATTCACTGGGAATGTAAAGAAAAAAGGTACCTACTAAAAATACACTTCCAAGATTAATCATTATTTTCAAATGTTGCTCAAGTCTGTTCTAAGAACAGGGATACAGCTTATGAATTTTATATGCATGATTCCAGGGAGATGAAAAAAAACATAGTAGGATGATGTTATTAAACTAAATTTTTAAAGATTTTAGTGAAGCTATTTCAGGGTAAATTACGAACTAAACCATCAATGTCCATAAGTTTTCTTGTTCCACAGTTGACTTCAGCTAATAGTAATGTTCTGTTTCCCTCAACAGGTATCCTCAGCTCGAGGTATCAATGCTTATGGAAATACCTCAGTGGTACAGATAGGTAATGTTTCAGGCTATATTGATACACCAGACCCACCAACGATTATCAGCTATTTGCCTGGGCTTCTGTACAAATTTAGCTGTAGCTACCCACTGGAGTACTTGGTTAACAATACCCAGCTTGCTTCGTAAGTGTGCTTTGTCATTTCTGTGTTTTTCATCCCCATGTTTGTGTAAGCATGTAAATGTGCATGCCGTAGCAGCATTGTCCATGTAGCAATTTTTGCCTGTTTAAGAGTAAAGGGAAAGGAAAAAGCACCAAAATAAGTGTTACAAGGCAAAATAAAATGCTGTCATTATATGACATAATATAGTTTATCAAGACCTGCTGTTATGAAGATAATGTAAAACTTCCCTTAAAATTCAGATGTTCTTCTGTAAAATTGTAGCAGAAAAAAAATTCTTCATTAAATAGTTTGTAAGCTTGTAAATATTGAATGCAAGAGAAAATATTTCCATGAGTAAACCTTGTACATCATACAAAGTGAGTTCTTTTTTGTCACTTTGCCTCTCTGCTAATTATTTTTCTGATTCATGTTTCCAGTAGCATCTATTATTTTCTGCATAGTTAAGGCTGTTGGTATTTCCACTATAAATTCCTGTTTCTGAAGTTTATAACCTAAATGCATAAATTAACTCTTTGTGATATGACTCATTGAGTTTTTTAATGATAAAGTCCACTGAAGTATGCAAAAGCAAAAATAAGGTATCTTTCTTCATGATAGTTTTTGGTTTCTGTTTCTGTTGTAGGTCATCAGCTGCGATTTCTGTAAGAGAGAACAATGGTACATTTATCAGCACTTTGAATTTATTGCTTTATAATGTAAGTATAAAACACAGTATGACCTGGACTGAAATAATCTCTGTGCTATATAGATACAAACTAGTTTAGCAGACCAAAGAATAGATCCCTCTTCATAATTTGCAGTTTCCTTCCCACTCCTCCCATGAGCCAAGCCTTTTTTCCAGGCATCTTTCATCTCTGAATTCCTTTTTCCTTTTAGTTTGCATGTACCTGCTGTCCTGTATTTATATGGCTGGTCTTTGAGGACAGACACAGTCTTTTTGTCCTGTATTTATAGAGCTCCTCAATTTACAGCTCTGGCTTTCAGTTGGTAGTGCCACGTGACTGATCAATTGTAGCCATAACAATCATACTCCAGAGTGCATATCTTGTTTGCATTTATTATATTTCTGTGTGTGTGTATAGGTTCTTTGTGCTTAAACAGAGAGTACTCTGTAGTATTCTGTAAAATTATTCCAGACCTATTCCCATAGCAATGAACTGTCAACTTTGGCTGGGTTATTTTTTATGTTCAAGCCTCATCAGAGTGTTTCGATCATCTGTGATTGTTGTGAAGGATGTATCAGTTCCAAATCCATAGCCTGATGCATGTGTTGCCTTACAGTGTGGACTTTAAAGATTTTAAGGGTTAATAATTATAGCAGTTTTCATCCAGTGCTTCTTCCTTATGTTTCAGATAATTTGAATATGCATTATTCTAAAAGCTTTTACCGTGTAAAATGGGTTGGTGACACTAAAACATGAAAAATGCAAGGACCTCTACTTAACATTAATCTCAGAAATTATATTTTTGTGTTGATTAAAATTTTTACTCATACATTTTAAATACCTGATTTAAATATCAATTTTTCAATCTATCAAGCATCATTTTTGTAAATTATGAATCCGATTTTTTTTGCATTATTATTCATGCCATCGTGTTGCTGAGTTATAATTCATGCAACTGATTTAAAAGTCAATGCTTTATGCTTTGAACATAATGAGCTATAAATATTGTAACAGGACATTTTTCAATGGCATGCTCTAAAAAATCATGTTTGTTTGAAAGAGCAGAGCTCCAAATAACAACCTATAATCTGTTAAAATTATGATTATAGTTCTCTCATTTTTAAATAAACCTGTGATCAAAAAGATGGAGCAGAACAAGCCAAATTTCTCAGTCAAGCCAAGCATTGACCACTGCATGTTGACTACCTTTCAGGGCCAAATTCAGCAGTCAGGAATAAATGCTACTGATGCTCATATTGAGCACACTTTTTCCTCAGATATGCCGAGCCAAAACGTGCTTTCATCCTGCCCACCCCTGTAAGCTTGCAAGTTGACCGTGAGCAAGTTGACTGATAGCAGTCACATTACTCACCCCAGTGAGTATCACTGTCCTGAATAACACTGCTAAGGCTGGCAGATTCCAGTGGTGGATGTGCCCTTCTACTTCACTTCCCAGGGCTGGATAAACACATGCACAGCTTGTACACTGCCTGCATTTTTCCCTGTTGGGAGTGCCTCTGCAGTCTTGTGGGCTCGCTTGATCCCTGTTAGCAGTCCTGGTTTTGGGAGGGACCTCAAGGCTCATGTCCACCCTTGCTATTAGTGAAGGGATGGGTACAGAGGTGTTTCTTGACTGCAAGTGGCTGTCTTCTCCAAATTTAACTGTAGTGTTATTTCTTAACACTGACTCTTCACCTTCATAGCTTACTTCTGTCTTTCCTCACAAAGTGTTGTTCAGAATTACTCTGTGATGCTAGTACATCATTGTTAGGAAAGGTAAGAAGAGCTGTTATGATAGGCTCAGTTTAATACCAAAATGTTCAATGGGCTTTCACAGAACCTGTGTGGCTATGTGCTTTTATACCTTTTTGCAAATGTCTGTCTTGCACTATTTAATCAGTTGCAAAATGTGACAGAGCTAAGTGTTATAGAAATATATAATTAATTTGAAAGAAGACAAACTACCTGAAGGCCTCTGATACTGCACAGATTAGATATTGGGCATGCTGTTAATTTTGGCATTGTTACCTTTGTGAAAAAATCACTTGATCTCTGGTGTAAACCTTGTTGCTGTCAGCTGCTGCTTGCCATGGTCTCACTTGCCACAATGAACCTGAAAGAAATCATATTCACCAGATTTTTTCATTTGTATTGTTTTAGCCTTTCTCAAGGGGTCTCCACATGCTGAGTCACTGTGCTATCTGAATTAACAGTATGTTTGACATAGGCGACTTTACCAGATAGTGCGTTTTGATAGTCTCAATTAACATCTGTTATACAAATCTGTTTCACAGCTTTATTTCTAAAGCGATGTTAATGGTTTAGATTTCGAACAAAAAGCCCCAGTAAAACATAATATATAAGTAGTATTATATGGGGAATTCCCAACTTTTATGTTGAACACAGCTTTCTTGACACAGCTCTTTCAAAATACTAGAATCTAAATGAAAATGTTTGTCACTTGTAGTTTTCAACAAGCCCACTTCCAAAGAAACCACACTTTGCATAACAGAATGCTTTTGCTCTCCCAGGCTACAGTTTAAAATATACAACATCTCATGGCACTACTATATCCACTAATTCAAATAACCTTAGGAACCGACCCAGTAAAGCTCTTCTATTAGAAAACCAGAGTAGCTACTATGTTTGCCTGTAAGCTCTGGAAGACTTATAGAAGTGTCAATGAATGATATGTTTTCTTTAATCACTGATCCAACCACCTTATCAAATCATATATTCTCCCAAATTGTTGCATGGGGAAAAGCCAGTCTTTACAGACAAACTTGTAAGCAATTTCTCTGGAGTTGCTTTTTGCTTCTTCCCTTACAGAAGACAAAGTAAATGATTGTTCTACACAGAAGGGTCAGAAAAATTGCTGAGAGCTCAGTCTGGAAGCAGGTGGTTGTTAGAGTGGAATTTCTGTTACAATTGAGGCAATATTTGTTTTACAGGATTCAACCTACACCCAGCAACTCCTTATTCCAAGTACAGGTTTACCTTTGAAAACCAAAATATATGCAGCTGTAAGAGCAACCAACCTTGATGGCAGGTACCATAAAGGATGTTATTTCTTGTCTTGCTTGCTTTTCATCTTGGTACTTATCTGATTTAGAAGAATCTGTCTTTCCTTATAGCTTTTTGTATTTCAAAATAACGGTTGGTGTACAATAATCACTGTTCTCAGCTGGAGGGTGTCAGGTCCTTGACAGTGAATGCATATATTGCTGCATTTCTCATTATAAAAGTTTTCCTGAATTATACTTTAAATCCTATATTGCTTTTATTTAAGAAAATGCCTCTGTTGGACCAGGCAAGAAAGTCCAAGGCATTTAAATGTGGGCTGATTTTGATTTCTAGTCCTCTGTGGCCATGATTTCTGAGAGGAGGTGTGCAATGTGTGTTGGTGCGGTGGTTGACTTACATGAAACCAAATTATTTGATTTATAAAATTCTGCTACTATCTTGTGCTGTTTAGTCTTCTAAATATTTGAGAAACAGGATGACTTGCATGTGGCCTGCTTAATACAGTAACTCAGTTTCATTGTAACAGCCTGCATTACCTGTTTGTATTCTTTTTTACTGTCCTTTCCTCTCACCTCACTCACACCCCCCCACGCTTGCATTGCCAGTTCCCCTCCCTCATCTATCCCTTTTCTCCCTATGCAGGTGGAACGTTTTGATGGACTACTGTTACACCACACCATCTGGCAATCCTAGTGATGATCTCAGATATGATCTCTTCTTCAGGTAAGTCCTGTACAGACCCAGTATTTTGTTGGTCCTTCTTTAAAAAAAAAATTATAAATCTCTTCAGTAGTTATGTCTTAAACTGCCTGGAAAGTTTTAGCATGATTAGTAGGCAGGACCAAGGCCTAGCTTATAGATAACATGTCAGAACTTCTTTGTGTGTGAACAAAAACATAGAACCAGGTGCCAAGTCAAAAGAATTATGAAGGTAGAAAAGTATATATCCAAACTAGTTCTACTAGAGAGGACACAAATGCTTAAAGTGAATGGCTGAAATGGCCTTTATTTTACCAGGGGTGAATGTGGTGAGTGACAGTGATGTGAAATATCAGAGACTTCAGTCCAGGAAAGTAGTTAAGCAAATGATTAAGTATAAATAGATGCTCCTATTTCTACTCCCAGTAACAACATTTATTTGAATTGGAACTTTGGAAAACATCTTGACAATATGTCAGATTAAATTTTATCTGTGACACCTATTGGTGAAGTACTGTCTTCATTTAGAGTTACCTGTCTATACTGGTTAGCATACCTGATAGCTTTTTGCTTCAGGTCTCAAGTTCCTTTGAGCACTGGAATTAAATGGTACCTTGGTTGTAGCTGTGGTGCTGCAAAACAAAACAGTGTTTTTGTAGGAATGTGTTTCAGCACAGGAAGCTGCAGCCTAACAGGCAGATTGTATCTGCAGATATTTGCATCGTGCTCTTTTCCAAGGAACTAAAGCGTTGATCGTGCTGCTTAAGCTATCTTATTCTCACCTGAGAGCTTCAAAATACTAACAGAGCTGCTCATCCCAGTTTCACTCTTCTCTACAAAAACCAGCTGTGACAAGGATCCACAGACAACCATAATTGAAAACGGCAAGAGTCAAATGGGCCGGTTTTCCTTTGAGGTGTTTCGCTTTGTGAAGCACAAGAACCAGAAGATGTCCACGGTCTTCCTTCACTGTGTGACGAAGCTGTGCAGAGCAGATGACTGTCCCTTTCTTGTGCCAGTAAGTTGTAATTATCTGGATTTAAAATAGGCACACTGGAGTTCTGCACATAAGTGTTACAGAGGTTTGGATGGCACAGAACGAAAGCGACTTGTAGAGACTGAAGTTAGAATGTTTTTTGTGTCTGAAGGAATGTGAAACGACTTATGAAGAATATAGAAATGAATATTATCATCTGGAGATAAAATAATACTAGACCTGCAAAACACAGGTTATTGAATATATGAGAAATGACCTCTTGGCCTTGTGGTCCTCAATTTTTAAAAGTAACAACTCTGAGATGGCTTTCACATTTATATTCTTAATATAATAGTAAGATATCCATCATTACAGTGGATGAAGAGAAATATCCTAGAATATAATTTATGGAAAAGTTAAAGCTATAGGAAATGCTGTTATAGTGACAAAGAAAATCTGTGAAAGTTTCTCATAGTGCAAAAAAATACTATGCCCTTTAGAGTTTTACATTTCCCTTATCATCTGAAAAAATACTCTTTTGTTGAGGTTCATGAGGTTATGTCTATTTAAAATTAACTAATTTTAAGAGTACCAAGAACAATAAATATATTTTGGGTATGGAAACATTTAAGTAAACATGTAAACGCAAAGATCTGTGATGTCTTCAGAACACTGCATTGTTTCCTACTGAATGACTTCTCATTTAGAATTTTTAAAGTGCAATCTGTTCAGTATAATCCTGAAATTTAGTATGTTATTTCATATTTTTATATTACATGTTTACATAATTCATTTTGCATTCAATTTATGTTCTGAGGTTTTTGAAGTTCTTTCACAAGAAGCTAAAACTAAGGAAATGCTCTTGTTTGAAGCACGCTTGAGTACTCTAGATTAAGGTAGATGATAGGTTACAGATGCTAAAGGCAGATTCCAGATGACAGGGCTGAGGTTTGTTTCAGTGTGTCATTGCTATTTAGAACTTCATGGAAGATGTGCAAGCTCTCACTTGAGAAGTTTGCTAGAATGGGGATTGTCAAGAAAAACAGATTTGTTGGGGAGAACTGTAAACATAGCTTTGGGAAATTAACTACTGAAAATTTAATATACTGTAAGATGGATCTTGCACACAACAGCAATGTACTTTTTGTAAACAAAGTGAGGCAAAATAAAATGGAAGGCCAGGAATTTATAAGATGCACTTCTAGAAAATATTACAGTTTTTATTGTAAAGTAATTTAATGCATACTAAGAAATAAAATCAAAGTTGTAGTATGGCTTACCGAAGAGGTCATATTACATCAGGAAGAGCAAAAAGGCCACAGTTCTGTTTCATTCTGAATCTGTGATTGTTTTGATTGACCACTCAGATCTGCAGTAACAGAGAAAGAAGAGACACCGGTGGAAGGACAACTTGGCACCCTCAGAGCACATCTGGCAATGCTGTAATCTCTGCTGGCCCCATCATTACAAGGAGTGGTAGGAATAAACAATTTTTCTCTATGGACTTCAGCAATTTCAGAAACCTGGGGAAATATTTTGCAGTTTAATGTAAATTTGCAGCGACTTAAAGGGTGAATTTTCTGTGAGTTTGCTGAGTATTTTTTTACTACTGTTGAGTATTTTTACTACAATTTTTATTACTTTGTTTGGTAGAAATTTTGAGCTAGTATTTTTGTTTGGCTCTCATGTACTTTCTCCTCCAATATAATCACTGTGGGATATATTTAAGGCCATTATAAAAGTCCAGACTCAGTGGGTTGACTTCTTTTTTTGTCACATTTCACTGGAGATAATAGAATTTAAGGTACTGTGTTCAGTGTTGCAATTTAATTTGGATGGATAATGAATATTCACTGTCACTTTCTATTCACCGTTTCTTCCAGCTTCCCTCTGGGTTTTTATCTACACATTGCTTAAAATTAATACAGTCTATTCTTAGATTCAGCTATAAAAAAGAAATGGGAGAAAACCATTGTAAATTTTAAACAGTGGTCCAAAATCCACTGCTTTAAATTGAGGGTGAAATTCCATGATTTTCATTTTTATTGTCAATTGTTTTAAGAAAAAAACTAAAATGCAGCTCTAAATGTAACCTACAGTCTTTGAAAAAAAAAATACTTGACTGCTGTTTAAGTTTTACAAGTTAGAGATATTTGTTAGTAGGTTGCAGTTAAGCAACTGATTTCAGCAGTGTTAGGTTTAGGATGCTGAGAGTAGAACTGAACCTGGTTTAGGAAAACTACTTTAAAGTTAATTTGAGATGAAAATCCTTCTTTAAATGCCAAGTAGTTGTACCTGTACACAAAAAGAACAACTGACCCTCCAGAATTGGGAACCACCTAACAAGAGACCATTTCTAGAACAAATGGGCTGTGTTATGAACAGCATTTCTGCAATGAAAATGAGTGATTTTTTGCATTATACATGATCCCATTTGAGTTGCTGCCATCTGATTAGTCAAGAAAAACTGAGAACTAACTTCAAACTTGCATGCATGAGTACATGTGGGAAATGAATGACAGATTTGCTCAGTCAAACAGGTGTGCTGGGGTAGTGCTGCCTTAGGCAAGGAATGGAAGCTAGAAACAGCTTTTTATAAGAGCAGCCCTTGGTAAGTAATACAGCTCATGTTTCAAAGGCTGTGAATGCTATTTTTACAATAAAAAAAAAAAAAAGATACTTACCAATCTTATCAATTACCTTTAAATACTTAATCGCTTCAAGCAAAGAGATCCAGTGGATGTTTAATGGCTCCAAAGAAAGGATAAACAAATTATAATTTCATGACACTCTTGTTTAAAGGAAATAATGAATAAGGCTGAAAATAGTAAAATAATTTTTTAGGTGTATTCTTAAAGTGGGTGGATAAAGCTTTTCTGATTTCTCTATCTTCATAGTGTGCTTTTGGAGCATTACACTCATGCTGACAGAAGGATGGTTTAATGGGAAGTACTTGAAAAGAAAGAGGATTCAATTCTAAACTCCGCCACAAATTTCATGAGTGGCATTGGTCGAGTTCCTTATTCTGACTTGCATTTACCTTTTTATTCTGGATCAGAAAGAGGGAATTCTGATCCATCTGAGCCCATTATGAAAATATGCTCATAAGAACCAGGTTTATGAATACTAGAGTTAACAAATGAAAAGGGGGAAGATCATGAAAGAACTTGACCAAAACTATCTGGCTGATGATATAATTTGGATAAATTTGGATAATTTTATTAAAATGTAGGTAAATTTTGGATGAAGAATAGCAGGGTGTAGTGCTGGCTTACACTGATGTGATGCTTCATAGACGTGCTTGCACTGTTTTCAAGGGCAGCTCTGATCTAGCTTTAGCACAGATACATTTGTCCAGAGCCCATCAAACCCACTTCACCTGGCTCACCACTCTCCATATGCCAGTAGTGGGACTGCACAGACGTGCAGCCCCTCACTTCCCTGGTTTAGGGTGGAGCTGTACCTGCAGAGGCTCCTCAAGGCTGCCAGGTCTCCCCATGACCTGTTCTGGCAGTGGAGCTGCTGATGCAGCTGCCTTGGTAGGAACTGAATAGTGCTGCTGCAAAAGAGAGATGATCCTTCTCCTGTGTGTCTGAACCCATATTTCTAACACTTGACTCTTTTCAGAGAAATATTTTTCTTTTTGGTTAATCTAAAATAAGTCATTGCAGGAGACGTACGCAGAAGAAAATATTTAATTTCTGTATGGAAACAAAGCAGGTTCCTACTTGTGGAAGTAAAATTATGTAGCTTTTGATGGATGTCTCACTTAAGCTTGGGAGACAGCTGATCAAGACAAATATATACATGAACTGTGCTTACAGATTGCACACAAAAGGCCCAAAACAGTGACAAGAAATGTCACTGAAATGGACACTGGTAAGCAAGTAAAAACTGGAGACAAAATACAAATATTACCCTGAATATGAAGCCACTATGTAACTGCCAAGAGGAAAATGAACATGGTGAAAAGAGCTTTTTTGTAATAATTTATGGTAACTGACATATTTTTTCCTGTAAAATTTAAGTTTTTTCTATAAAACTATTTTATAATATGATTAAGTGGAGAAGCTTATATATAACATTGTGCTTATGCTTGTGCTGTTACTGAGGGAGACAGGAATCTCTTAATTGAAAAGACGGCTGGTCCTGTTGAACTGGCCATCTTTTCAATTAAGAGGTTCCTGATTTAAGGTGATGTTGATTTGTTTTTCCACAAGGCATTAAAAATATTAATGAATATTTTAATATCTCCTGATATTAAAAATGGAGCAATGACATGCAATTAATGTTATTGTCCATATTTTAACAGAAATGCTAAAAGCTGCTAGTCAATGTGGCAAATAGAGCTGATGTATTTTTAAAATAAAGTTACAACTACTAGCTATTTTATTGCAAGATGGAAGGAGATAGGCAGAGGTATTCAAAAATATATTGTAATGCATGCCATTTTTTTTTTTTTATGTATAGATGAGACGCCAACCAACAATTCACAGCTTGGTAAGTTAATCAGAATTCCAAGAAATATATGAGAGGGTTTATGAGGGAAGCAGAATTGAAGATAAATTATTTTGGTTAATATCTATGCACTGGGATTGTTTCCCTTTTTTCTTTTTCTTTTTTTTTTTTTTTTAATTTCTAAAATGAGTCAATAACAACGTGTTGAAAAGAAAGAAATTGGTGAATATGGAATTCTCAGTTTAATTTGTGCCCCCAGCACCCTCTACATTGAAACTTTTAATTCCTGTGGTGAAATCTGAAATGAAGATTGGATGCTACAGCGTATGAAGTTGAAGGGTACATTACAGCCACCACATTCAAAACCAGCAATCAGTAAAATTTGCCCATGCCACATAGGAGCAGAGCAGGAAAATTGTTATTATGGTGCAGTCTTGCTTGGTCCACATCTCAAAGCCTGAAGGTCAGAGCTGCAGCTCCTGTCCTCCTAGCATTTAACCACACAAAGAGCCTGTGGAGAAACTTGGATAGAGCTTGTGCCCTGCTATGGTAGTGAGGGCAATAAGCTGCAGGGGAGATCAGCTCTTTAAGTTTCAGGGTGTTTTCTCTTTGGGCACTTGGAATGTTTGTTTCAGCCTGTTTCTGTTCTCTGTTGGTTACAAGGAGCAGCTGAAGGCTAAGAAAGGATGATCAGGTGGTACATTGGGCCATTCCACCTTGTATTTCCTCATAACAGGACTGAGTGGAACAAAGAATCCATCTTTTCCTCTGAACACTATTTGTTCCTTTCTTTGCTTGATTTAGAATATATAAAAGCTGCTGCTGTTCTTGTCTGTCATAGAGAGTTCTCCCTGTAATTAATTGCTCACTGGTGTGCTCCTACTCATGGATATAATTAAAACAATACAAAAGCAAATCCTTTGTTTGCTGCACGCAGTTTGCTCTGTTAAAAACTGCTTCCTTTCCTCCCCATCCAACAAAAGCAGCAACCTCTCCTTTCCAGAACAACAGCCTTTCCTTTGTCTGTTGCTGCCCCTGTGGAGAGCACAGAGGTAGAGCGAGGTGAGGTTGCTGCTGTAACAGTCAGAAAGCAGCACAGTGTTGGGAAGGGGAGGATAACCAGATCAACAGTGCTGATTTTCTTGCAGCTTGGGTGAGGAGAGTAGGATTCATGGTGCTGGGGGCAGATGGCTGCTTCTGGGAGGAGCAGTCTGGTTTCTCACATGGAGATTGTGTTGTCATTTCACCTTGCTCTCCACTGCTGGCAATGACAAATGCTCATTGGTACTCAAATGCTTTTTTTGCCTCCTGCTGGAAAACACAGTACAGGCTGTGGTTATATGAGCTCTATTATCTCATGAACAGCTTATTAAACTGCAATAAGTGTTAAATATGTCACCTTTTCTACCTGAGAATTGATAAACTTATTAAGAAGCCCTTTCTGAAGGTGTGCAACAAGCTTCCAGAATGTCTGACATCCAGCGCCAGACATGTCTGCTGATTTATATAAAATATGAATTAAAATGTAGATAGTGATAGTGGGGAAGAAATCCTTTCATTAACTTGATTAGGACATGAATCCTTATATATCTACCTTGAGAGTCCTTGGATAATGCTAGTCTTGCCTTGAGTACCACGGGTAAAGGTTGGTCACTAGCAGATGAGGGCACATGTCTTTATCCCCCAGCATGATTGATATTGAAAGAATTAATAACTGTTTTCAAAATATACTTAGATAAGCTTTATCCAAATAGACAAGTGCTCATTCTGAGGTACAGTGAGTTTTAGTTCCTTCATTGCAATTATGCAGTATATTGGGTGTTGGAAGGGGAAGGCAGAAGTTTTTGGCACTTGTGAGAGATAAAACAAGACCTTACCTGAGAATTTTTCTTCTCCTTGCAGCTCACCCAAACGGACCTCCTTTCCAGATGAACACAGTCACCAGTGCGCTGATTTCAGGCATTGTTGTCCTAGGGATTTCAAGCATTTTCTTTTTTGTATGTTCTCTAACACTTCTGTACAGGAACTGGCCCAACAGTTCAGTCCTGAGTGGCATCCGGAACCCAGTTTTCAACTGAAAGGGATGATTTGTTTGCACTTTTTGTTTGAGGTTGCTTTTCTCATCTGTGAAATATGATTCCATTAAAAAGTACTATTAAGGCAACCTTCCAGTGATATCCAGCTTCTGTTCCAGCTATTCTATATTTGTAGATTTGCTAGATAATGTTGTGTAGGTAAGCAGCAGTGATGTTGGTAACAAGCCTAGAAAATGTTGAGAATCTCAATTGTGTTTGTGATCAGACTGTATGACATTTGCCCATGAATGTGCTGACAGTACAGCTCATGCCTTCATCTAAAAGTCTAAAAGCTGAAGAGGCTGAAGATGAGAACCTTTCCAAGTATACCACTTTAATGCAAAGGCTGACATGTTCAGAAAAATTCATAAGTTCATAAACACCTAGTAAGATAAGGATAACCTCTTTTGTCATTACATTTTCACAAAAACAAGTGTGTCTCAGGAGGAATTTGTTTTCAGCTGTCTTGGCTAAAAAAAACCCAAGAGAGGCTTGGAACAAGTGACTTTTAGTTTTCTGTAATTTGGAAGTATTTTTAAAATTTATCTTCCATTGGCTTGTGGGGATACCATATATCAAGTATCATCCAAACTTTCTTCACAGAAAATTATTTTTTGAGAACAGTTTGGCAACTGAGTAAAACTCTCACTAATATATGCATATACGTATTATTAAGGGGAAGTTTTGCCCCGTGAGTTTTCCAGTTCTCAGATAAAGCTTTCATTTCCACATGAAGAGTCATCAATCAGCGCTTGTTCCTTAGAGGATTTTCTGCTTGAGTTAGTCTTGTTCACTGCATGGATGAGGGGAAGAGGGAAGCTAGGAGGATAATGGGCTAAAGCCGTAATGTACTGTTGCCTCTAGTTAATCTGATGAACATTAGACTTACCTGAAGTGAGTGTGAGTGACAGGTGCCCTCAAACAGGAGCACAAGGCAGTGGCTTAGCTGTGTAGAGTAGATAGAAATGCTGGTACTAGAGAGGCCACTATAGACAAAACATATTAAGCTGGACTGAATAGACAGTTGGGATTTTGGTCACACATACAGCAGTTAAATTTCATTTTTCGTGTACTGTACATATTGGCCTAGAAACACCTCATTGATATTTATCATCATCCTGTGATAACTGTGGCTGTGTCTTCACTGATGTGACAGAACTGGCTAATGATCAGGGCTTTTTGGCTCTCAAGGCTAAAGACAAATGCAGTCTTGTTCTCAGTTTTCTCTGATCCTGCAAATGCTGTATAAAGGCCTGTTGTTTGCAAATTCCACTGTGCTGTAGGGCGGTATCCCTAACAACCAATACTGTGCCTGTTTTCCTCCAGTCTTAATACCTCAGAAACATTTTTGCACTTCAGGGGTTAGGTCTGATGACATGTAAAACACGATTGTTTAATAAAATTATTTTAAACATTTCAGAGTGGATGCGCTGTCCAAACTCTTCCCACCCCGCCCCCCATCCAATTGTTAGTTTTGTGCGTGCACTTCCAGGGACCTCATTTTACAAAGAGAAAAACTGGACCTGATTTTTTAAGTTGGTTTGGTAAGAGCTTTCAATATACAGGATAAATTAATATAATTATAGATTTACTGACCTTTAAAGGAGTGTGGTAAACTCTGTAGATTTATATTCCAGCCTGGGGATAAATAAATTCAGATAATCTATTTTAATTTACTATGAAAGACAACCACAAAAATCCCATTAGTGTAATTACTACTTAGTGAGGAGCATCTTTAGCTGAAAGTTTCCAGTGATGTAGATAGCCATTAACATCCTTAGAAAGTGGTTTCAGCAGTTAATTCCTACCTTCAGTACTTTTTAAAACACTTACTAATGTGAATATGCCCATTTTAACTTACCAGCCATTAAAAAATATCAGGCTTATGTTTGCTAAAGAGATTGAGAGACCCTTTTTCTAACACAAATCCCGTACAGTTTGCTTAAGACCACAGAAAAAGAAAGTGAATGGTGTTGGAAGAAAAAAAAGTTACTGATACAATGTCATACTTATCCTAGTTGATTTCTCTGTGTTTCTGGAAGAGAGTTTGTTGCTAGAAGGAAATGTATTTCATAGTAATTAACAAAGTCTTGTTGACTACATTTTTGGAGGCTCAGGTAACCTATTATAAAAATAGAGATGCTACTCAATAATGTAATACCAGAATGTTATTCTTCTATTTGTTAAAATTTCTGGAGTGGTTTGTTTTTATGAAGAACCACCTATGATATTTGTGTAACTTTTCCTCATGTGGAATTTGCTAGGTACCAGAGGGTGATCTCCTAGCTAAATTAGTGACAGAGTTCCAACATCCCTCTGTAGGAGTCATTACTGAGCTTGCTATGGAATGTGAATGTATTTGTCTCCATCATTCATTAAAAGAGATAAATATATGTTCCTTCTTGGTAAAGAAACATGGAGAGACACAGGTGGAAAATGATGCCTAAACCAAGGTTTAGCCATTTACAGATCTGACATGAGAATGATCTATGAATTGTAGGGGAGCTGAAAATTTGAACCAGGCTCTCAAAATATTTCTAGGAAGATGAAGATGGAATTTTAAAAAAAGCATTCTGGTTTGTTTTAAAGAAATTTACAGATATTAAGGAACAGGTAAAATGCCTAATTTGTGACCTCAAGTTTCAAGTAACAGGTTAGGTGGTAGTTGAGTGGATGTGCATGAAGGTTACAGCCTACTTTTTGAAGGGCAGGATGCCAGGTGAGAGAGAATGGGAAATGGATTGAAAACATAAATTACATGTAGTGGGCACCTGAAAGATCAAGTTTTAAATGAAGTACTGAAACTAAGAAGACACTTTGTATGAAGGAGCTCTGGCCTGATACAAAATGAGGGTCTTGCAAATGTTAAGTGAAACAGAATTGCTAAAATAATGGTGGCTCTGATAATGCAAGCACTTCTTTTAGGGGTGCCTGTTATGTGTGTTTTAATGCTTTTTTTGCACAGAGGTCAGATTTCTGCAGGTAAGCACAGTGTACAAATTGTGAAGCAGACCAAAAAAACCTGAAATTTTAAGCTCAGTTCTAAATCCTGTAGCATTTAATAAACTTATCAAAGGATGAAAACACTTCCAGGCTTCCCCCTTGGAAAAGATAAATGACATATCCAACAGGAGCTGTGTATACCAGTGCTTGGGATAAGATCGTTTGACATTTGAGAAACAGGCCCTGGCTGAGGAATGTGGAAGTAAATCACATTTCCTACTTTATTCAGCAGACAGTATTTCTTACTCTCGATATCTCTTAGGCTCCACAGATGTGCCAGAAGAAACAGACTTGCCCTGATTAAAATACACAGCTCTTCATCCGGTGAAGACATAGGTAGGAAAATGGTGGTAAACTAGGAAATGTTCCAAGTGTTACAAACTGATCCTTCCTCACGTTAGTCCCAGGTTTTATTTCAATGCCACTTGGACTTTCCACCATGCCTTTCAGGAAGAAAGAGGTAGGATGGATGTGGAAGAGATATCAGAGAATAGCTCTGCACAGACTGGACCCATGGTTTCAATACTGTCTTGGCTCTTGGCCATAATTTTTGAAATGTTTTATTAATGTTTCTGTTATTAGCTAATTAACTCTTTCCATGTCTTTAAAAGGGTACGTTTGTTAGGAAGCACACCCTTGAGATTAGACAAATAGAAAATATATGGTGGAAAAGTTGCTTAATGACTTATTTTGTGAAGAAGATAAACTAATCACTTTTGGTAAACCGAGCAACATGCTGGCCAGTCAGATTTCAAATGCTGCTATTGCATTTGTAACCTCTGCTTTTGGACTTCAGGGTGTAGTGTGAAAAGTACTTTGTGCTAAAGCAGGATCTGCTCCTGTCTTTGTTATCAAAAAATACCATTCAGCCATAGCTGAAAAGTTTTCTGCAACTCCCTGGTAAAAGGGGAAACCTTCACTCTTTTGAACTTGTAAGATGGTGGTTATAAGACATTCACGATCCTCACCTGAGAAGGCATAAAATGCTCTGTTTACACCCTGAACTGCTTATGTATAGACTCTAGGTCTCTGAAGTGTGTTTATCAAACTTGCTTGTTTTGCATAAATAAAAAATAAAAATGGCTTAGCTTGGAGCATGTTTTCAACCCCTTTTCTGGCCTGAAGATGGAATCAGGAGAGGCCTGGTGTTCCTGCCAGCAGTCTGCTATATTTCTCATCAAGACAGAGAGGCTGAATGATACCCATTACAGACACTCTTCAGAGTGGGTAAAAAATAATCTGCTCTTGTGACTCTTTTCTCCTCTGTGCTGTAATCCTCTGTCTCTTAATTCAAGCTGAGTTTCNTCTTGTGACTCTTTTCTCCTCTGTCTCTTAATTTAAGCTGAGTTTGAATCAAACTCTATTCAGGAAATTTTATAACTTTTATCAGGTAGTAATATCTCTCTGCTCATCAACTGTTTTGAGGGACAGGCCTTGTTTCAGAGTGGTTTTTTAAACTGTCTTTTTTTCTTTTAACTTTATGAAGAAGAATTAGTGAACTGGACCAGTCAGTTCAATCTCAGTACAATCACAACCTACTTTATAGTTTACTTTATAGTCCTGATTTGTGTTTCTCCCTCTCTAGATTCTAATAGATAAAAATAATGATCCTGTTAATTCAAATGTTAATTTCAAATGGCTGCTAGGGCAGAAATTCAGTGTAGGATCTGTACTGGATGACTCGGAGGATGATGGACACACAGCAGATGTGCCTTCTGCACAGGCTTGCATCCACTCTGGAGCCAGTGACATGTCAGGAGGTAAGCAGACAGGGTGTTATCTCACTTCAGAGTCAAACCCTGCTTCTGGATGTTAGGGGCTGCACAGCTGAGTCAATGCCCTGTGATGGAGTGATGCCTTGGGGCCCCCCTCCCTCACTCCAAAACACTGAGCCTTGGATTGCATATTGTCATCACAGCACTGCAGTTAGTGTGGCCAGAACCAGGACAGGTACTCCCAGTCAGACTCCTCACTGTGTCCTGATTATTCCCAGGCTGCAGATCTGGCTCTGGAAGAGTTCTGCACGTGTGCTGTAGCTTGGCAAAGTGGGTGCATGGCCCTGGCAGTGCTTGTGCTGCTTGCTTGTACTGCTGCTCCTGGAGGCTGCTGAGCAGCTTGTTCTGCCACACATGAACTCCACACAGACTTGTTCTGCTGGGAACACCGATTAAATACAGAAACAGAAGTGTGTGAGTTAGTGGGAAATCCTTGAGTAAGTCCTTTTCTGGATAATTGTGTTTGTTTCCACTAGTGAGAGCAGGGCAGGGAGATGGGGAGGAGTCAGGACTGTGGCCTCAGGTGTGAGGGCAGCAGACCCTGCAGAATGGGCTGTTGAGGTGTCAGGCCACGAGGAAGAGAAGCAGCTTTATTCCATGCGTTATCTGGCAGGAATTTTTAATGTTTATGGTGTCTATGGGGCAACCAAACACCTATGGTTGGCCTGGTACCCTGCAGGGCAGTTAGTGCATAATGTAGGCTCTGTGGTATAAACTAGGAAGGACTGTACCATCCTGGGGAAATCTGCTTTGATACCGAACTTACATCAAGACCATAGGTGTTCTGACTGAAAACTGAAGCACTCACCTACTTTTTAATTGTACCGATCACTTCCACAGCAGCAATACGTGTTTTGCTTCAGTGGCACTTGGGTGCTCTCAGTTCTGTCAGCTTTTTTATCAGAGCTTGCAGAACACTGCGCAGGTAGAGTGCTCAGATATCAACCTCTTCCTGGGAGCTGCTATTAAATTAATTTCACTTAATAAAAGAGTTTCTGGTCTGTCAGGCTCAAACAGTGAATGTGACTTGTGCTTTGACTCCTAATGTGAAACTTAGACATGCTTTGAGTATGGTCCTGTTTCAGTTGCTACCCTAATTTTAATCCTTAGGTTGGAAATTGTCATAGCTTATGATGGTGCTTTGTATTTTTTTAGCATTTTTAAAACCTTTAAATTCTTTAAGCCTATTAGGTTCTTCATTCCCTCAGCAGGTGTTCTAGCCACTGACTATCTTGTTGGTCCTCCACCAGACTCCTTCCAGTTTATTGGTGTTTTCCTTCTAATGTGGGGATCAGAAAATGACTTAGGATATCTAGTTTGTGCAAAAAGTGGTGAGTAGTGGGGAGAAATTACTTTCCTGGCCATGCTCCTGTTCATACATCCCAGGACACTGCTGACCTACCTTGCTTCCAGGACCCACTGCTGGGTCCTGTGCAGCCTTCCATCCACCAAGATCTCCCAATTCTTTTCATCAGGGCTGCTCCCAGCCTGTATCCCCAGCCTGTATCACTGCAGGGGTTGCTCCTATACAGATACAGAACTTTGCAGCTGTATTTGTTGAATTTCATAACATCCCTGTCAGCTGCATTCCAGAGTGATGAGGTCTCTCTGAATGGCAGCCTCTCTCTCTCTAGTCCCAATTTGTGGCAACTAAAAATTTGACTGTAGTCTGCTCTGTCACCCTCTCCAGATCATTGATAAAGGGATTAAAGAGGACAATCTCAGACAGGCTTCCACAGTACTCCATTTGTTGCTGGTATCCAGGTAGACAGTGACTACCACCTGCTGAACTAAGTAATTCCTCCATCTGTCCAGCTGAAAGAGATTGTGTCTGTCAGTTCAAGGTTTGTGTTCTGATGATCTTGTATGATAGGGACAATGACCATGCTACAGCAGATGTTGTTATATTGTTTATTTTTAGTTAGAAAATCCAATCCTGACAGAAGGCTGATGGTACAAAGTAAATCTCTAAGGAGCTATGCTTGGGTATGGTGTGTTTTCTTGGAAAAGTGCTTTTTTTCCTTGGAACCTTACTTTCCCTGCTTGGTACAGGGTGAACAGTGAACCAGAGTAGTTTCAAGCAATGTTTGAAAAGGAGGTTGCTACCTAGTGGAGCCTTTTCTCCTTTACTGAAGTTAAGTTTCCAGTGAATAAGGCAGGGAAATGGTTTAAAAGACAATGACTATGTGGTGAAACTGGTTGATTTTGGTTTGCCCAGTTGGAGAATGCTTCTGGGTCCGTCTCTTGCTGGATGTGGCTGGAATGACAGTTGAAACCGAAGTCATGCTCTGTACCTTAGTTCTTAACCTTCTCCCCACATCCAGTGTACTTGAGCCAAAGCCTTAATCCTTGGCATCATTCCTGGTGCAGTTTTCCATTACTGTGTGTATTGAGACCCTGCCTGTTGCTTTAGGGTTCCTTGAGGCTGTAACCTCTGTGCTCTCTCAAGACCATAGTTCCTGCTGCTCCCCAACTGGGTGCATGCCTGCCTTCTCTCATGCCTGGCCCCAGCCTACCTTGACTGCAATTCTCCTTCTGCCCACCCAGCTCAGTTTAGCCCTAAGCTGTGACCATGTGGGAGCCATGTAAGCATTACCCCCATCGTGTTTCTAATTCTGAGTGTTAGTGTCCCTCCTCCAGGTGGTTAAGTCAAACACTTCTTAGGTGACTGTTGCCTTTTCAATTTCCATTTACTTGGGATAGGGCACAGGAGACCCCTCTGATTACAGTAATGAAAGCATACAGTGGCTAACAGTCTAGAAAATTAGTTCTTGTTTTGGTAAATGTCAAACTTACTGTTCCTCTGGGTAAAGTCCTAAGGAAATAAATTATGTGCTCAATATATTGAGCATGGTCTGCTGATGTTGTCACACTGTAGAGAAGATCTAATAGTATTAAGGGGAAGGAAAACCTGTTAAGCAACAACAACACATTGTACTAATATTTCTTCACTTGCCTCATAATTAAAAATAAATTGAAATCTATGTGCTTCAGTAGCATTTTTTAGTTTATTCCATTTTGGACTGGAGTTGTGCAAAAAATGTCACTGATACATTCTTATTTACATGGATTTGCATACAGCATGAGGGCCTTCTAGAGTTAATAAAATAAAGCAGCAAGACACTTGTGTTCTCAGATGGCAACACTCTTAAGTTCTTCCTCAGCTCTATGTCCTTGCAATTCATACAGGTTTGCTCTGATGATACAGAGGCTATTTGCCATTCTCATTGTTTTACATGTTTCGCCATGGAAGTAGGCTGGAGAGAGACCTATATCCTACTTCTTGTTTCTGTTTGTATGATTGACTGCGTTAATTCTGTTTCCAGGTGTGTTGGAAACACCAATAAACCCTTTTAACATAGGTATGGAGATCACTTGTAGTTGGTTGCCTGCAGGTAAAGAAGCTGAATTTTGCTACTGTTTTGCTGTCTGGAAACAGCTTCCCCCTGTGAGGAATACCTCTGTAATGATTACCAGGCTGTGAATATACAATAGAATAGCTAATGGTGTCTGTATCTGATTCAATCTGGTAAAAACAGTCTGGCCTCTCACAGAGTTGCCTCACAAGCAGTTCTCATTTGAATTGCTGAAACACTGAAATGGGTGCCCTAGGAAGAGCATTGCCAGCAGGTCAAGGGAGGTGATCCTGCCCCTCTACTCAGCCCTGGTGAGACACCTCTGGAGTGCTGTGCCCAGTTCTGGCCTCCTCAGGACAAGGGAGACAGGACCTCCTGGAGCAGATCCAGTGGAGGGAAATGAAAATGAGTAATGGACAGGAGCATCTCTCTTATGAGGAAAATCTGAAGCAACTGGGCCTGTCCAGCCTTGAGAAGAGATTGCTGGGAGGGGTTCTTGTCAGTACCTATAAGTATCTGAAGGAAGGAGGTCAGGAGGATGGATCCAGGCTGTTTTCAGTGATGCCAAGAAATGGGACCAGAGGCAACAGGCAGAAACTGAAGTTCCCCCTGAAAATGAGGAGGAATTTATTTACTGTGCAGTGACTGAGCATTGGAACAGACTGTCCAGAGAGACTGTGGAGTCTTCCTCACTGGAAATGTTCCAAACCCACAATCCTGTGCCATGTGCTCTGGGATGACTCTGCTTGAGCAGGGAGGTTGGACCAGATAATGCACTGTGGTCTCTTCCAACCTTACCCAGTCTGTGATTGTGTGACATGGCTGTATTTTACAGAGAGATGCAAATTTTGTGGTGAGAGCTGCATGCTTCCTTTTCCTAATTTTTTTTTCATTCTCTACATGGTTTTCTTTCCTTTGAAATTTTGGTTTCTCATCTCAGAAGGTCTCTGAAAACTTTTCTCCCTAAATGGTCATCTTTTAATACCTTTCTCAGGACAATTAAAGTACCCCTTCATCCTCTGACTTCTGCTGTAACACACTGGTGTCTTTTACAGTTACAGTGCTTCTGTTTCTCTGTTCTTTTAAACCTACTAGACAGTAGAAAAGGTATTTAAAGAGGAAAATAATAAACAACAATCTAAATTTCTTTCTTAACTGATTTTTGCAAGATACCCTTGATTAAGTATTTGTTGAGGTACTGGAATTAAAGTCAGGATTAGCAAAATAGCTTTTGGGTAGGCTTTTATTTGCAAAAACAGTCTGTGAATCCTTCCATCTTGGATAAAATATCTCCTCTGTCTTCCTATGCTATAGAGAATGCTTTACCTGCTTTTAATTGTAAGTGGGTGACTTGGCTGGTCAGGGTTTCTTCCAGTGAAAAACAAACGTAACATACAAAGAATGCATGGAGATTGTGCGGGCAACTTATAAAGCAAGTTATTTGTTACCATTTTATTCATTCATTCATCTGAAGAGTTATGCCACTGTAAAATTGAGGAAATGGATAGATATTCCTCTAAGATACAACAGTCATCTCAACATCCCGTGTGCTGTCCACCAGCCTGATCTCTTTCTATGACAAAATGACCTGCTGATGAGGGAAAGGCTATGAGTGTTATCTGTCTGGGCTTCAGTAAGGCATTTGACACTGTCTTCCACAGAGCTCTCCTGCTGTTCATGGTTTAGATGGGAATGCTCTTTATCAAGCAAAAACTGGCTGGATGTCGAGGCCCAGAGAGTGGTGGTGAATGAAGCTAAATCCAGTTGGCAGCTGTGATTTTGAGGTGGCAAGAAGCTCTTTGGACATGGTGGTATTGTGCAGGTTTGGCTGATATCTGAACAAGAAGAATGGGAACATAAGTTAGCCGGGACTTGTTCATTTCCTTGACAATGGGATCTGGCATCTGGTAGTGTTCTGAGTCCCAATCTGTCTAGACAAGCCTGTGCAGTCCTCAGTTGAAGGATTATTCATTGATGTTATAGCATCTGGCTTGAGCAAGTGACTGGGAGGAAAGCTGAGGTGCAAAATTGTGGTTTGTGAACTATGTTATGGTACTTGGGCAACCTTCATCTTCTCTTAGAGCTGGGTAGGACAGCTGATGTGGGGCAGCTACCAGAAGATAAAGACCAAAAGATAAGTAAAACACAAATCCATGCCCATCTTAGGGTGTGACTTCCTCTTGGAGCTCTGGGAGGACCAATGATGGCTTTATGAAGTGCAGAGTGCCCATCTCCTGCTATGCTGGAACAACAACTATGTGTGTTGTAGAGCATCTTTGTCACAGCATGATGTTTAACACTGTGGGTTGGATAATGATGGAAAAGAGGGAAGGAGGTAGAATTAAGATGAAAACGCAAGAATGAAAAGTTTTGCAAGTGAAAACTGAAATGTGTCAAGCCTGAATTTCTTCCTTGAATCCAGACCAGAGTTGTTTCAGGGATGTACTGTAGCACCTTCCCTGTAAGAACACATCAGAGCAGGACAGCAATGCTTTCAAAGTTATTTTACTGACCAGGGATTCAGTAGTCACACTGGTAAGTTAGCAAGTAGTGTAATAGATGCAGAGATATGATCAGATTTTGTTTCTGAACCAGCACATTTCCGAGTCAGTCAAGGCAGTATGAGGAACTGATGAGCAGCTGCTCTCAGTCTATGGTAATGTTAGTAAATTTACTGAGGAGCCAATGGGAACCATGCAGGTTTGTACACTTGATGCTGCGGTGTCCGTGTAGTTCATGTAAGATCAGAAAGTGCCCAGAGAAACACTGCTGACAGCACCAGCTATATCAGAGTGTTTCTTGGAGTAGAGTCGGGAAAAATACTTTTTTTGCAATTGTCACACTTTATATTTACCAGTAGAGAGAAGCAGATAGTGGTTATGAAGATCAACATTTGAAAATAGAAATATATGATATTTACAGGAAATTTATATATCTGTATATAATGAATTAAAATACTTTACCTTATCTTTTGCCTTCTTTTGGAAGATAGGAAGGTCCTGTGGCTTCTGAGGACAGCTCAATATCTCTTTCCTATTGCTACTGGTTCATACCACGAAAGGTGGCAGAAATCAGAGCCCTGCAGCTCATATTATCTATCTTGGTATTTTATATCAGGTCTGCCAATCATTACAGTACTGTACAAGGCTATTTCACATCACCCAGATGAGTTCTGAGAAAATGTCTTTGTGCTGAGGAGTAATATAATGTTTTGCTTTTATAATGCTCTATGTTGTACTGCAGTATGAGGAGATTGTTTTTTCTTATTATCTGGTGCCATTATTTCCTTCTTCCATGGACAAAGGCCATACAGATCCCTTTAGCATGTGTAATAAATCCCTTGGCAGCAAAAAGGAATAATTTGGATTTTTCAGAAGCATTGACTGAGCAATTAAAAAGCCAGCTAAAAATGCAAATAGATGTTTGTTTTCTTATATTAAAAACTATTTTTCTCTGTAGAAATGTGTGCTGGTTTTGCTCAAAAAGAGACAAGCTTAAGAAGCAGTTTGCAGTTTTGGAGAGTACAGCACTCTTTTGAATAAAAATCCTTATGTGTCTGCAGCAAGTTAGTCTTCATGTTAAGGCCCATCCTTCCAAAGTTAAGCTGCTTTCAAGGTGGGGATCCCCTGTCTCTGGGGAAAGGCAGGAGAACCCCTGCTTGAGCTGGAGTTGCTGAGAATAGTTGTCAAATGCCAGTAAGTGACAAGAAAACAAAAATCACTTTTGCTTCAGTGACCTCCTAGTCAGAGTCCTCAGGGTTTGGCTCCCCTCTGCTTGCAGGCAGATATGGTCAGTAAATGAATGGTACACCACAGAGAAGGCTTGTGGGGTACTGAGGACGTTCCAGGGCAGTTCCAGAGCCTCAGGACGGGCTCTGCACTCTCATCTGCATGGATGGATTTAAAGGCTGTAATTTCAGACATTGTCATATCCCTAGAGGCCAAGGCAAAGTTTTGTGTGTTTTCCACAGTGAAGCAGTTGGATCTTCCTAGCATCCCCCTTCTGGAACTCAGGCCTGGCCACAGATTTTTGGGTAAGACATCCTATCCAAGTGTATCTTTATATCCGAGCTTCTGCTTTTCTCTGATTTATTTTCTTAGCACTCAGGATGTGTGAAGGTATCAAAAGAGTTAAAGTCAGTTCTTAAATTTTAAAAAGGCAGCACTTCTGTATGCATTAATATTGGGGTCTGGTCCAATATTACCAGGAGGTTGTTCCTGTGCTGGCTGGCCCTCGCTGCTCGCCTATGTGGTAGCACTGGAGTTTCCACCCCAGTGGCACCACAGGCTACCAGGATGTTACAGCTGAGGGCTTGGAGACAAGTCCAGGCATGCAGGAGCTCAGGTTTACCTTCCACTGAGAGGCTTCAAAGCGAGGTGAAGGAAAGGAGCCGATTCTGATGGAGGGTTTTGATTCAGGGTTTTATTCCTGGCCCAAGGGCCTCTGAGTCCAGTAACTGCTCCAACAGAATCCCGACCGCCTGGCTGTTGGCCCTTTTAACCAGGGGAGAGGGGGAGGGAAGGAACACAGGTAACCACCAACCAGGCATGGGGGGAAGGTCCCAAGGGACAGAGGACACCTAGATGGCCCAATGGCTCTCCGGGGGTGGGAAGCATCTTTTGAATCCTGCCAACCACTCGATGCCCTTCTGGAATGCCAGGGCTGGCAGGCAGCACTCATCAGGGGACAGGATGTGGAAAGGAGGAATGATTGACAGGCCTGACAGGGAATCATCTAAAGGCATCCTTAGATGCACCGCAACACATTAAAAAGTTCAGTTAACTGTTTATAGATCAGAATTAAGCAGTCTTGCTTGCCACTGGCCTGATTTTTCAAATTATTTACTAAGAACCCAAGATCCCTCAACTTTAGAAGAAACAGGGGAGATAGTTCATTGCCAAACAACATGAAAAGGAAAGAAGAGCATTCCTTGTTATCTCCTCTCATATTTATTGATTTCAGGGCCAACTTAAAGAGGCCTTTGGTTTCTTTAACCTGCAAGTCTGTAGTGTGTTGTAGAGCACCTCCAGAGTGAGTAGAATCTTAGCAGAACAGTGATGAAGTTTCAGCTGATAAAGAAAAGTGTTGCTGCCCTGACACAGGCATCAACTCCCAGAAAGCTGAGTCCCCCACATCAGGTACGGTAGTAGCAAAGAAATTCTTGGGTCTCATCACTGCATTACACAGAGTAAGCAAGTGCTAAACCCTGAGCTCCTCAGAACGTGAGCAGAGAGCCTCAGCGACTAATGGTCTCTGGTTTGGTTTGTTTTGGTTTCTGACGTTAGTCTACCCTAGCTAGAAAGGCAGATACACATATGAACCTATTGTGTTTCACATTTTTCTCATATCCTGTGTGAGAATGGAAGGAGGGAAGCTGTGTGCAGAGATCTGTTAATATAATCAGATGCTCATGAAGCAGGGAGCAACATCCCTCTCCACACTAGAGAAGAAAGGAGTACTTTTATTTGGTGAGATGATGGGGAGTGAAGTAAAGGAGAACAAAAAGCCTCAGCATGGTAACAATCTATGCCTAGGAACAAACACAGAGGGTATAATACAATGAAAAGGAATAAACATCTTAGGGATGGGTTACTCAAGCCAGCAAAACTCCCTCAATGTTAAATGAAGAATGAGAAACTCAGAAGTGTAATTTGAAGACAGATGTTTTGCCAGTTACAGTCCTTTGACTTCTTACAATTTCTGTCAGCAGATACTGCAAAGTCAGTATCATTTCATGAGCCATTGCTGTTGAAGGGAATTGCTTCTCTCAAGTTTTGTTTTTCTTTTTTCCCTTTGCTGGAGACTTGTCTTTTATTAGCCAAGACCTAGCAGTGACTGATTCTTGGATGGAAAGAGTGACATTTGAATAGCTGAAGCTGCAGTGACCTACTTCTTGTTACAGTTTGATAAGAAGCTCCACAATGGGTTGTGCTTCCGAACAGTTGTATCTTGCAAAAACATTTTCTTTGTGGGAATTTTAATCTCATCTCTGCCCCCTTGTATCTAACTAAACATGTGAAAATATAAAGATTTTCCAACAAGTGGGGTTGCAAAACTGAGTTTGTAATGAGTTAAATGGTGCAGAAAATGAACCCTGACAGATATTTCAAAATGTGCCAAGTGCTGTAAAGTCACAGCAACTTAACTCCTCCTTGGAGCAGGGTGTAGGGGTGGTGGCAGTGTGTGTGTCTGTGGCTTGGCATGCTGGTTTTGCTCACACTGCTTGCTTACCTCCATCTTCTGCCTCTAATTTGGAAAAGTTCCTTAGCTGCTTGCACTGCTCTCTGCATTTCCCCCCATCCTCACAACTTTCTCCTCACTCCCTAATTTTCTTCATTTCTCTCATAATCATTATGCCTTCCCTGTTTCTTCAAACCTAGAGTAAAGATGGATCTATAAACCTCTATTGATACTTTCAAATCAGTTTCTTGATTTTTAGATGAAAACTGGGTTCTAGCACTTGCTCCTCTTAAATATGACAAAACAGATAAACAATTTATTAAATAGTATATGGAGGAATTTTATAAGGGAGAGGTAAGTATATCATGTTTTGACTCTCCCAACTTAATTATTTTCTTTTTTTGGCCAAATAATGCTTAATAGATCTTCCTAGAGTAAACTTTTTAGTTGGTTAATATTGAGGCTGTTTACATCAATAACTTACTGCTTATGTAAAGTAACAAATTTGCAAAAGGTTCAGGACAATGATCTTCTGGCTGTTTTTCAAATCAATAGGAATAAATGAGGCATTTTCATTGAAATTACATTTCACTCAGGAATAATTTTGTGGAAATAGGCTGCTACAATCAGAAGTAACTTAGATTAGTGGTGATCTGTTCCACAAAATCTTTCCCCAAAAGAGAACGGACAAAAATGTCTCTCCCCAATAAAAATACATCCTCAAAAAGATCTTTCCATTTATGCTTATTCATTTGAATAGAGAAAAAAATCAATTTGATGTTAAAGCTTTTCTGTTTACAAAAAAAGTCCCCCCTCAACACAATCAAGTTAACTAATGGCAAAGCTATTTTTCTGCCAAGAGGCTGCATCATTAAACTGGGAATTAGACAAATGGGTTCCTAATGCGTTTTAATAAAAACAATATATTTCTCCCTTCACTCTAAACCCCTGTAGTCTTGCATATTTTTTGTACTTATGCCACTGGCTATGTGGAGCTCAGTTATAATTGCTCACCTTATAACTCCTTCTGACACTTATACCTAGAGCAGATTGCATTACAAGGATGTCGATGTATTCTTATTGCATAGAATATTTTTTAGTTATTCTAGAAATGTTTTCAGGAGAAATTAAGGTACTTTTGAATGGCTTTTCAACCACTGAAAATTTGAATCTGTTATGCATTTTATGCATATCTTCCTATTCCGCATTGTTCCATTTAAAAAAGTGCATTTTGGGAAGAAATGGCAATATAAAGGAATAGCATTTATCTATGCAACAGTTCTGTTCCTTGCGTGTGTTGAGACATACTTATATCCTTCTGTGAGTAAAACTAAATGTTGTGACTTTTATATCTTTTACTTGCAGCTAATGTTCCAGAAAACTCCCTCATGAATGTGGAGCCAGATTCTTGTCTCATCCCTCCACTGTTGGTTTAAGCCATTTCACTGAATTTGGCATTCAGGGTCCTTCCTGACAAGGCACTAACCCAGGACGGCTTGCTTGCCTTTGAGCTGGGTTTGATGCCTACCAGTGGGAGGCTGTGAAAGACAGAGAAACTGGTGAAAGGGGAGCTCTCTCATCTTGCAATTCATGTTCAATTTGTGAATCATGTTCAGATATGAATGCCTTGTACATAAATCTTATAAAATATTTAGTTTTCCCATCTACTTAAGAGGTGTTAAGACATGCTTCTTAACTCTGTGAAACCCATGTTGATAAACTCTTTCACCTGTTTGAAATTTCCTCCCATTTGTCTTCTGTTGCTTAAGCAAATCAGTTTTTGATATCCCTGATGGATTTTTGGCTTCCCGGTTTCATGTGGTTTTTCTATTTTTCCTCTAATATGCATGGCTCCTGTAAACTCCTTGGGATTTGTTTTCTCCTGTAACTTTGCTAGTGTTTCATGCAGGAAATCAGAAAGTTTAAAGTAGCAAACAAGTTCACATGTTGGTAGAATAATCACAGAATCATCAAGGTTGGAAGACACCTTAATGATCTCCTAGTCTAACATGGGTCTTAATTACTGTTCGAAAAATGCTAGAGTTTTAATTCCTCTGCATGGATTTCTTTTTCCATTGGGACAAAAGATTTTAAAAGCTATTCCTGAGTGTGAAGTGAGCACGCATTCTGCAGGGGAAACTTTGGCATTTCTTTTTCCCATTTGTAGTTCATGGTTTTCACCTTCAGAGTGCTTTAAACACAATAGATCAAACACGCTGCAGTTCCTTGTCCTGTACCTTTCCCTACTGTCCTCCAGTGGAATCCATCAGCTCCTGGCTATGAGGACTTTTCTCCAGAGTATGGCGAGGTGTATAGGTGTGGCCTGGTGTTCCTCAGCAGTCTTGCTCTTTTCTGGTAGTTGCCCTGAGAAGAAACATTGATATAGTGCCTTCCAAAAACGCTGCTCCTCTGCAGCTGGGAGCACTCAGCTAAAGAAGCCTTGGCTGTGTGTGGAGGGTGATGCTCCTCATGGCCAGTGTACAGGGCATAAAGGCAAGCAAGGTATGCCAGCGGAGGGCATGCTGAGTGTATGGATGGGTCCTGGTGTCTGGCCTGGTCATGAAGATAATAAATGTGGTGCTGCTCTTTTAAATTCTTGTCTGAGCTTCCCTTTTTTTTGTTTTAGTCTCTATGGTGAGAAGAGTAGGCTGGGTGGAACTGGAAGGAAACAGAATCCCCCAATGTTATCCTTATGGTCCTTCCAGTGGTACTCATAGATGTGAGTGCATCTAGATTACTAGTAGGGAAGGGAATGTATGGAGTTCAGCAAAGAAAATAATTCCCTTATGCATTCAAAGGCGAACCCAAATGATCAAATGTATGCTCAAAACACTGCCTGTCAGTATGATGAAGATTCTGTGTAGAGCCAGCACAGCACCCAGGCATCTTGCACATGTGCAGGCAAAAAGCAAATGCCAACTTTAAATCTTCCCCCTGACTTTACCTCACTCATAAGGAGTGGTGGCATTCAAAACCAATCTCAGACTTCAGGTGATGTTGCCAGGGGGCTGCTCACTATTTTCTTACTCATCCAGACAACAAGTGTTGCAGAGCTGATTACATCACTGCTAAAAAATATGTGAGGCTTCATGTGTACCAACGTCCTAATGGATGTGGTTGGGCAGGCAGACTTACTCTTCTGTTGCGCTTTGTAGTTTCTGTGATTTTTAGAATCTTTGTTACCTTACTCTCCAAAGCTGCTGAGATATATAAAATAGAACAACATGCTCTGCACAGTGAATTGTAGCAATCTCATCTCTTCTTACACCAAGTCAGAGGTGAAACTCATGACTTGTTTTGTCTGTCATGCTTCATCTGTCACAATAGGAACAAAAAAATGTTTCATGGTCTTGATTAAAATCAAATATAAGCATGGAAATTGCCCACTAATTACCATCAATCTCAAGTAATTCTCTCCTACACAGTAGTTATATTTGTTTATTATGCATATTTATTGCAGTCTTCTGGCCAGTGCTTATGATCAATACCCATTAAGGAAGAGGATGTAGAAAATTCAGGGTCTGACCTGCAAAGCCCGGTCAGAAGTATCGCAGTTTTTTTTCAGACTGAGAAAGAAAACATGGTAGTATTGTGAGTTTTGTCATTTTGTCCTAGGTTCTCAGGTACAAAACTCTCTTCTGTGTCTGAAGGCCTTTTATTTTGTGAAAAAATGTAAGTCTATAAAATTGGTGTAATTCTTTGGATAGTGCTGTAATTCCTATTTCACTTGCTGTCCTCTGGTGCAGCTCTGAACATGAGTCTCCCTGTTCATTCCTAGTTTGTGGACAGTCTTGCCAGCTCTTTCTTGCTTGATGTCCATTGAGTCTTCTTTCTGTAAAAAAAATTACATTTTCTGGAGTTACATGGTTAGGTGAGATTCTCAGACTTTGTTTAGAAAGTTCCTGATCTCTTTTAGTGGTGGAGAGGATTTTGAAAATGTGATCTCTGAGGGCTCAAATGCTGAAAGAATGAATGTCAGAGGTATTACTTTTAAATGTTATGCCTTCTGATATCTGATGATATGGCTTTTCATGGCTTGAAGGAGGCATTACATTCTTAAAGCTCCTGACACAGTTACCTTGTGATGAAAATGCAATAATTTTGCTGCTTTAGCAAAAAGGCTTGGCACTTAGGCACCTGAATCTGCACTTTTGGTGCAAAATGGGTGTGTGCTGCTATTGTGGAACCAAAGAAGCCTGTGTCAGTGTGAAAGAATTTTCCTTTGCATTCTGCTGGTTGCTTTGCACTAGCTGCACTGACTCTGGGAAATGGTACTTTCATACAGGAGAACCCTAGAACTGAGACAAGAAGCCTTGTGTTCTACTTAAGACTTCATGCTGTAATAGCTATGGTGAAGTATATTCATTTAATTGTTAGTTTGATTAATCTTGATTGTATTTTTCTCATTTCAGTAACCCAGAAATTTCCTTCCCTGTTGTCTCCCAGGGAGACTGCCCAGGAAAATGTTCCAGAACAGATGAAATTCAGTCATCAAACTGATGAGCAGCTTTTGTGGCATCTGACTGGTGTGAGCAGAAGCGATTCTGGGTCCCACATGAGTCTTTGGGAGAAGGCTTGGTTTGGGAAGAGGCCTTTGTGGGCTTTTTCTGTTTAGTCACATGTGTAATGGGGTCAAGAGTAGTTCCCAGTAGTTTAAGATGTGTTTCAAACCCTCTTCCATGAGATAGATCCTCTGGGACCAGAGTCCAGTTTCTTTAAGAAGGTTTTATGTGCCAAGTAGTTTACAGCCCAAGTTGCTTTAATCTATGACCTTCAGAAAAGCTTTATTGAAGGCATTCAGTTTTGCTGAAAGGCATCCCCTCAGAAATAAGGCTCTGAGCCCTTGCTGAAAGTAGATTCCTACTTACTCTGTTGAGAGCTGGCTAAAATTGCCCCTCAAGGTGGTAGAAAGGGGGATTGTTCAGAAACCATTTTGGCAGAGGATATAGCAAATAAGTTCTGTTTAAGGACTTCTCACTGGACAATCACATAATTTCACAACGAAGCATCTAAACAGTTTCCAGAGCACAATGTTGTATTACAGCCTTGGAGAGCAGGCAAAGCCACCCCTGGGCACTGTGCAGCTCCTGAAGTAGGTGTGCACTCCAGTTCCTTTGAAATTATGATTTTCATCTCTATAAATCCCTTGGCAATACTTGCAACAAAAAGCGTGTGTCAGAGCAATTTATTACTACTACTGACATGATAATACAAGGTGAAATCGGACATTGCTTAGAAATTTGAATTCCTGTTATAAAAATGCTTTTGTCAGGGCTGTGCATTACACAGTAGCTGTGGTTTTACATTTAAAGTAGTACATCATCTTCAGCTCTACTGCTGGCTTTCAGCTCTTTCCTCCCCCTTCCCCCCCACCCTTGTTAATAATTGGCAAATGATGGGATGTGATTACATGGCCATTTACAGTACTTATTAGCATTTCATTTATAACATTATCATATAAAACTGACTTAATTGCCCTCTGGGTGTAAACATTTAAATTTTGTACACGGCGGCTCCATTCACTTCTCTGTCACTGAGGAATACAGTGTATTACTTCTCAGAAAAGAAAACACAAATTTGTCACGGATGGCTACATCCACTGTATGTGAAGAAGAAAGAGCTTAAAAGATGCTGTGGCTCCTTGGGAGTACACACAAGGATAACAACGTAATTTGCATCCAGGCATTTGCATATATGGTACAATAATTTGGCATGGCTCCTTTGGTTTTTATCTCAAAGGAGGGAAGGACTGCCATTTTTCCAATTAGTATCCTAAAAATCACATAGCTTAATGCTGAAAAAGGCCTCTGCAAAAGCATCCATAGCTTTTTCACTGTAGGATTGTTCTCAATAGAGTATTTATTGGTGCTTTGTCAAATCTGCATTTAAATATACCAATTGATAGCTTGGCATTATTTTCTGTTGAAGGGTATTCCAGAAGCTAAGCGGAGGTCTGTCTGGGGACCTTTTTTCTTAATGCTTGGTCTGAAATTTCATTGCATTTCTCCTTCTGTTCTTACCTGGTCTATCGCCTGTGTGTTTATTCAGCCAAGCTGGGCATATTTTTAGCCATGCATCTCCTTGCAAGGGATTTCTGAACCACTTCAGGGAGCTGTTGCTTTCCACCTCATGGTGCTTTTTAAATGCTCACTGCCAATCTCTCCCATAACACTCTGCCTTTACCTCCAAATGTTATTGGCCATTTTCTTCTGAACTCTCTTTGGATAAGAGCTGGCTCAAGCCAGCCATCAATGTACCAGATGCTGCTGTGCCGGGGCTGTCAGCCTGATCCAGAAAGCGCTGAAGCCAGAGGAAAGCCTCCGTTGATTTTGGATCAGTACCATAATGAGAAACCAGGGAACAGGATAATGGACCATAACTTAAAACACTGAAATGCAAGCCTGCATCACAGTGCAAAGATTGAGTAGTTGAAGGGTAAAGGTCTTCCATAGCCATAACCAAGAGGCAACAGCAATTAGCTAATAAACCTAAAAAGAAAAGTAAAAATAAATGGACAGAGAAATTTTTGTGGCTGGAGGAGTCTGAAGACGTTTTGGGAGTTGGGCAGAGCTCAACTTGGCAGTGGTGGGCTAGGAGCAGTGCAGCTGACAGTGCTTCCTCTGGGGTCTGGGGCAAGAGGAGAGCTGTGAGGGCTGTGGGGCAGGGTGAGGAGCCATGGGGCTCCCTGGGGATGGGAGGGTTTAGCCACAGACTGACACAGTGTGACAACAGTTTGCTTTTGTTGGAGTTTGGTGGGAGCAAAAGAGGTATGCAGTGCTGGTGGGATTTCAGCAGCTTTGGGAGGATTGTGACTGTGATGAGTCGGTGGGGATTGTCTCTGCTCCTGAAGCCAGACAGTCTCCAGTCTTGCCCTGAGTACGGGGAGGAAAGAGCTGTGTCTGGAAAGGCAGGTGATGGGGCTAGGCCAGTGGTGGTAGCATTCCTGAAGAACCAGGTGTTTTGCTTCTGTGGTGCCTGGGGCAAGAGTCACCCCTGTGAATCTCTCTTTCAGCAAAAAGGCTGTGCCAATGAGAGATGGGAAGAGACTGCCTGCAGGACAGCAATCATGAGTGTCCTGCCTTCTTCCTCCCCCCTGTGCTGCTATTTCAAGCAGTGTCACTTGTCTGCCCATGAGTCTGGCATTCAGAGGAGGGGAGATGACATCTTTTTCAGGACTTTCTGTTCTCACCTCTTCTTCTGGGCTTATGGCTCTTGCCATATAGGCAAATGCCTTTTTTCTTGTTTGTGCCTCACTTGCTTCTGGCATCTTCTTGTTTGGGCATGATCCTGTTGGCTTCCTCCATTGCCAGAAAGTCCCCCTTGTGCTGTCCTGTCCCAAAACTGCTGCCCCACGTCCTTCTGCTCTTAGGTCTCAAGTGGCCAGCCTGGCGCTGGAGCAGTTTCCTCATACACTAAAGCCAGGATGGGGAAGATGAAGAGCAGGGTGATATAAACTTGAATAAGGAACATGGAGCTCACTGCAGTCACATATGTTGGAGCAGTGTCTGAGGCTGCTCAGTGCTCTGCTTTCCCACAGCCCCCTAGGCTGGACTGAGGGCAGCAGGAGTGCCCCTGCTCTGCAGCCCTGTCCATACAGTGCCTTTCAGGTGAGAGTCTCAGGAGCTCTTCCTCGTCCCACCACTCAGCACTGGGGCCTGGGAACAGAGCCTGTAGGGCATGGGAGTGGTCTCTGTTTCAGGAAATGCTGCTGGCATGGCCCACTGTTCTCCCTAAGACTTTGTTTACTGTTACCTGGAACCCAGAGAGTCTCTGCCTGAGGTGAGACAGCACACAAATGGTATCAGTGTTGTTTTTTCTCCTCTTCTGCAGTGTTTTCAGTCTAATCTGGGCTTCCTGAAGAAACCAGATAAGTTTTTGCTCTTTTATCAAAGACCAGCAATGCATATTTCCATGGCAGACTGAGCTAGCTGGCTGATACCCTTTGCATCAGCAAGATCGTTATTTCAGATTTTCTTCTTCTTCCAGCTTTTGCCCAAACCAGATTGATTCATTTCAGTGTTTCTATTACTGACCTTGCAGGTTAACCTTTTTGAATGTCCATGAGAATAGAGGGCCTTTAGGAATAAACCAGAAATATCATCATACCTGAACATTCACAGAGAGGATGTGAAATACATTGTATTAAATCGTTTTCCATGCAGGAATGGGGAGAACAGTTATTTTAGATAAGGAAGGAAAAGAAATACGAAAAACAAGAAAAGTGAAATCAAAGAGGAAGGAGAAAAGGAGAGCACAACCCAGTTCAAAAAAATGATAAATGACAATTGCAGTGGCCACGTTTCCACGGCTAATTCCTAAGGATGCACTGCCACCTGCCAGCCTTTGAGCAAAACGCATGGAAAGAAAAAGTGGATTTCATACCTAATTGTCCTGTTCTTTGGTTGCCCAAATTGCTACGCGGCTGATATATCCATTTCAAAAAGGGAACTGCAATCAAGGATTTACACATGGATTTGTACCCTTGCGCTGCACGTTATGCAAAGGAACAGAATACATTTGCAAGTGAAGCACCCTGAGCCCAGCCAAGGCTGGCTGTGGTTATGAATTAGGGCTGAGGGGCATGAAGCCAAGGCCTCACAGAGCCCCTCTTGCCCTGTCCTCAGGTGAAGGCACAAGTAACATAGGTGCTAAGGAGTTGATTTATGCTTCTGGAAGAGATTAAATCAGCTACGTATTACAGGATTGTTAAATGGGAGGAAAGAGGTGCGTTGCTGAAACTTGAAGGTGACAAATAATGGAAGGAAAAGAAATATTGATTTAGGGTGGGTGCCCAGGAGTAATGAGATGAAATTTCAAAGGGAAACATGAGTGTTGTGTATTAGGAAATACTTCCACATACTGAGATCTATCAAGCTGTGAATATCTCAGGGGAAGCTTCTTCACCCCAGGCACTTTAAACTAGAATAGAGTAAATGGTATGAAATTATTATAGAGTGAAGTCTTATAGTGGTAAGAGGATGAAATAGACAATCTAATAGGTTTTTATTTCCTCTCTGAGCTGATGCTCCATTGTCTTTCATTATGCAGCACAAGCTGTTCAAGCTTGTGTATCCAGCAGAACTCTGCTGCTGCTATGCACACGGATGTCTGTCGTGCAACACCTGGTAAAGGATGCATGGAGCACAGCTTCGCCTTGAACCTGCTGCAAGGCAATGTCAATTGCATTTCTGATCTCTCAGCCTCTTAGTCCTGGCTTAGATTCAGCTTTTCTTTAGCACTGGGTAAGGTCCATTACCGTGAAGAACCTCATCCATGCTTTGTTCAGTATATTTCTTAGATAAAAACACTTGTGCAATTTGAAGCAGTACATCACCTTAAGACCCGATTGAGTCAAAATCAATTTAGCAAGGACAATCCAGTTACCTCCTCCTAAAGTGACATTGTCTTCTCTTACTGGGGTTGTGTTGGATGTTAAAATTCAGAAATGCCTCTAGAAATTAAAAAAAACCTTTCATCTCCCTTTTAAACTTTAAATGTTCTTTGAGTTGAGATTGAGATAAAAGTAACTGTCTTGTGTTTGCGACTGAAAGAACATTCTTATGACATTCTTAAGAGACACTTTGTGAGAAATGGCGAACAATTAAAGAAATGGTTACTTGTGAGAGTTTGTCTTTTTCATACAAAGGTGAAAATTAGTGAAAATGATGGAAACACAGCTGGAAAAACATGGTGAGAGCAGAATCAAACTGTAATTTTTATCACCTGGTTAAATGAGTTCACTCCAAAAATATTGGCTACCATGTGTTTTTGTTTTTTATTATGTGTGTATTTATTCTAAAATACAGTTTTAAAAGAACCCCTCTAAATTTTGTCATAAAGACACCTCACCAGTCAACTGTGGCCTTACAAGCCACATGCATTAGCTGCCATCTAACACTGTGAGTTTAACTTTCCTCTTCCCTTGTGAAACTAACAGGATTTTTTTCTTTTTCTTCCCTCTGGGAATAATTTTAAAACAAGTTCCACTTACAGATACTAAGAGAAGAAGAAGAGAATTGTGTCCTTGGTTAAAGGACACAATTGTCATATGGTTGAAACTAGGCGTATACTGAGCTCAACTCACCTCAAACGAATATTAAGAACATGCGCTTGTTTCTGAAAACCAGTGCTTGTCTGTCACTGAGCTTTGGCAACTGAGTTTATGGATTTATTCTTGGGAAATGTGAAGTCTAATCTGTACTGAACGTTAGAACAAAAGTAGTTGCTATTACCTACAGAGTGATGGCCAAAGCTACCTCACTCTGAAGACCAAGGTTGGCTGACTGCACGTAGTAGCACCTGAACTGCTGCTTTACCTCTGGTGAGAACAGCAGAATATTCAGAGCCTCAGCTCCTGGTCCTCCGGCTGAACCAGAGGTTGTCATGTGCTGGTGTTTTCCACCAGAAAGTCTCTCGAATCTGGTTTTTCTCAAGCACAGCCAGAAGGTCTCATGTGCGTTTTGGAGTCCCAGCTACAGACAGGTTAAAATCCAGCTGTGAAGGTCAGAAGAGCACCAGTCCCCAGCATCCAGTGTGTGGAAACTCACACTTCTCCTTGGAGTTCAGACATGATCAGTGATCAAACCAGAGGAAAGTTTTAGGGTACAACAATGCAAGTATTATCCTCTGAACCACTAGGTCACCAAGCACAGTGTCATGGCAGAACACACAAAAATTTAAGCTGGGCTTGAGCAGTAATTCCTTGTTTTAGAAGTTGATTTGACATTGGGGCAGCTGGGATATGAGGTGGTCCTTGCTGCAAAACCAGTTTCTTTCAGGACAGGGGAACTGGATGAGGAATGCTTTGGCAGGGGAAGTCAAAATTAGTGTGTTGTGGACAAGGGACAAAGGGGCTGGAAGGTGTGTGGGAGGAGCTGAGTGAAAAGCAAAGCAGCTGTAGGGCTTGGATAAAGTACTAGAAGAAAGAACAAATCATATGCACTGTAATGTGTTCGTTGTTTTGCCTTCTGGATGGAGTATGCTGTGAGTGGGGACACTGGGATAATTGAATGCTTGATTGTACAGTATTTGTTAGGACTTTTCTGACTTGGTTATGCCAGTGACAACTTATGCAGGGGGTTGTTTGATTTGTTTTCTCTGCAGGAGAGAAATAAAAATGAATACTCACCTCATTAATCCCTTTTAAAATTATGTGTGGATGGGCTAAACAAACTTCTGTGGTTCTGTTTCTAATAAACAAGGAAATCATTACAAAAAGTTTATCAGCTTTACTTTGGTTAATCACCTCTATTGTTTCAGTTCTATTGTGTAGTCTACAAAAATAAATTAAACTAAATGAGCCTTTATGAAAGTCCTTTTTAACAACAACATTTTTGCTTAGAGTTTACCTACTAGCTCTGTAAAATTTTACATTTCCAGGTTTCCAGATGGATCTTCCAACATCTACTGTGGTTGTCTAAATGTAGAGTGAAAAGGAAACCCTAGTTCTCTTAGATCTACCCTCTGGGACTAATTATACTCATTTGCTTAGAGTAGAAGTTAGATCTGAATTATAGTCATGAATAAGTTAGATCTTAATTAAAGTCATGTTTGGGTGCAAAAGGCAATGTCATACATGCAAAGAAGCTGCTTTGTAATATGCAGAAATTAGTGTTAATAATAATTTGTGTATGAGATTTGGATTCCAATTTATTCTTCATATTGCTCTCTCTGACACTTTACCTATTTATGCCATCCTGCTCCCATTTCAATGTTTGAGTACTCTCAAAGTAATAGAAGGTAAAATATTGCTAAACCAAAAAATAAAATGACTCACTCAATTCACATCAATATTTAAGGAGCTTTGTAATTGTCAAGGCCTTATCAGATGTTTGACAATGTCTCACTTCTATTTGGAATATGTTGAAAAATTAATGGTATTATGGTGTACTGTAGCCTCTTTCTTCTGAAGACGTTCAGAGTTTCCCAGGAGGACAGCTTAATCTCATTTTTTCGCCTGTTCTGATCTGTTCCCATCTTTCCCATAAAATTGCCAATAACACATAAATTAAACTGTAGGCGGATAGGTTTAATTTAGATATCAGAAAAAAAATACTCTTTTGCAAGTGTGGTGAGGCACTGAAAGAGCTTGCACAGATTACTTGTGGATGCCCCATCCCTGGAAGTGTTCCAGGCCAGGCTGGATGGGGCTTTGGGCAAGGGAGGGAAGGGATCCCTGTCACGGCAGGGGATTGGTACTGGATGAGCTTCGAGGTCTCTTCCAACTATGGTATGTACGTACATAAATAATAATACAGCACACTTCAAAACACTGCTGCATTTGGGCAGCCATCAACCTTTGCCTTGCTCTGGATGATGGTTACATCTTCTTAGGGGAATATCTACTCCACATAGGAGATAAAGACCACTCAAAAGCATGGAGAACTTGTGTAAAGCCAGTTAACAACACTGGGCTCAAAGATCAACATGGGAATGCCACCCAGACCAAGGCATGCCTACATGGATAACAAAACCACTCCAGTAAAACAGTAGCTGTGGCTGGCAAGTGACTGTGTCTTTGTGGTATGTTCCTCTTGCTGAATGGTGATCTGCATCTTGTAAAGAGAATCGTCACCTGCTTATGGTGTGAGCAGGTAGCCTGAGCCACAGTGTGAAAGCTTGGCAGACTTCTTTCCTAGGTTTGTTTTATGGCAAATGCTGCATCTGTTAGATGACAAAGGATGGTCTACATTTTTCGTGACCTTCCTGTCATATGTTTTTATTTCTGAAGAAAACTTTAAGAAAGTCCAAATACTTTGTTTTGATATTCTCTAAGGAACAAGTTTTTTGGAAGAAGATGCTATCTTTTAATCCCTGGCAACTTTTTCTGACACTTTGATATATTTATTTTTAAAAAATGAGGAAGAGTTGAAGTGATAGAAAACTTAAAATAGAATAAGCCTTTTTGACACCAACCTGAAAAAATTAGTTTTGCTTTGTGATAATTTTTCCCCATTAGATGCACTATATATGTACATATATGTATCTTTAAATATCTATCTATCTATCTGTCTATTGAGAACAATTCAGGCAATCTTGATACTCTTGTATTTGTTTCACTGCTCTGCCAATGGCTCTGGCTTTCCACTGAACAGCAGTGAAGAGCCTGGATTTGGCCCTCACAGGGCCCCATGCGTGTGGATCTCTGGAGATCATCTCAGAAGATGGATCTGGTGCACAAAGTTGCACTTGGATGTAGGTCAGATCATTGTGTGTATTTAATTCTGTGGCCATGGCATGACTGCTAGTGTTGTGTTTGTGGACACTGCAATTCTCTCTCTGTACCACTCACCTCACTTGTAATGGTCATTTGGAACCACTCAATAGCCAAAATACTCAGGATAAGGATGTCTAAGGCAATCTGGTTTAGGAGGAGTTGTTTGCACTACAGGTATGTAATGACACACAAATAGGGAAAGTGCAGGAAGGGAAATTTAGGCTAAATATTGAGACAAGCTTTCCAGCAGTTAGCACTGGAATTGTCCTTCCATAGACCTTCTCACACTCTGCTTCCTAAAGATTTTAGGAACAAGTAAACAAAGAATGGTTTTAGTTAACTTGGTCAGTACTTGGCTAGAAGATAGATTAGAGGGTTTCCTGATGTTCTTGATGCTTAGTTAAATTGTTAAAGTAAATTGCCCACAAGATACCAAGGCTACCTCCTTACAGAGGTTTGCATTTAAGATGCAAAATATCTTCAGGAAACAGTAGAAATTTTAGGACTTGATCAAATGAATTGCAATACCACACAAAAGTATATAAAGAAATATTTAAAGGTATAATTTAGATCTTTCTTTCTAGCATTAATTGTTATTTCAGAGATTAAGATAATTTGATAAAATGGAGGTACTATGAATTTATATGATTTTTTCTTTTTCTCTGCCTTTTTTTTTTTTTTTTTTTTTTTAAACTTATGAAACCCTCTCTTTTGGACACTATTACTGAGGTTTTGAATTTGACTGCAGAGGATTCCACTCAAGTGAATGTCTGTAGCTGCAGTAACTGGGATGAAGTAAAATATTAAAGATTTGAGCCCTTCTGCTTCAACACATTAACTAATCTTAAGCACCTTGGTTTTGGAAGAAACATCCTCTGTGGGAACATTGCTGCATGACTGTCTATGACAATTTGAGGCACCTGCTGTTGGTACCTGTCAGAGACAAGACAGAAGCATAACAGACTTACTGGGTGATTCAGCCCAGCAATTAATTTCCTTTGCAGGAATCCAGTAAAGCACAGAGCAGAGCAAAACCCTGACACTTCTCCTTTGTCTTAGTCACTGCTTCTTTTCTTCTAGGAGAAAAGTAATTAAAGCAACTAGAGAACTGGAGAACTTGAATTACAAATACAGGTAACATTCCTGTACATGAGTCTGAGAACAATTTGAATACATAAAATTCTCCATAATTTATATGTTAATTATAGGTTATGGGTTCTCTAAGATGCAAAAGAAGTCCTGTGTTTTGCCTGGATGCATTGTGCCACAAAGGAAGTGCAGCTGACATTCTTCCTTGACCTTGTACGTGATGACTTTTGCATGGGTTACTCAAATTTGTTTCAAATTCTCTTTCTTTTGTGTTTGTTTGTGGATTACCAACAGTCAGCATCAGTAACATATTTACTTTTATTTAGCTAGATAGATCCATGCCTGTTTCAAGGTGCTTTGTTCCTGTTGGCAAAGGCAGAATCACTGTAACTCCCATTCATGTGAATAAACCTGAAACAAAATTCAGGGGCTGATATAATTAGAACACGTTTATGCTTGTTTTCCAGCCTTGGTCTGCTGAACAGCAATTACTTTGAAAGATAGTTCTTGTGCCTTTTTAAAATTTCTTTTTCTTTTCCAGTGTTCCTTTTATTCAGCCATGGGCGTGGAAAGATGGATGAAGTGGAGAGGTACACTCTGCATATTTCTCAGCACAATGGAAAGGAAAACAGTGTACCACATACAATAATCTGCATGTATACAAAGCTGCAAAGAATAAGGGCCTTGGATGAAAAAAATGATCGATGAAAGAAGACTAGAAATAATGGGCGTGTATTTCTCCAATGGGATTTGAGACTGGGTGTTAGATAATCTCAATGTAGAACAAACTAATGCTTCTTTAAGAAGACATGGGCATCTATCACTGACAGTCGTTAAAACAGGACAGACAAGCTGCTTAGGGAAATGCTCAGGAATACTTTGAAGGAGAACACATGACTGACACCATAAATAGTTCCAAGAATCAACACTCTACTGTTCTTCCATACAACCTTTATACCATTCATCCTACATGCATTACACCTGTATGCCCTCCCTAACCTTCTGTGATTGGTCTGTACACCTCAGCATTGCAGGTCACTTTACCTTCAACATTGCTTACCTGTCCTACAGGGCTGCAGCCCCATTCCCAATCACCACAAACTGTGCCTGCAGTGCTTCACCCTGCTCTGGGCACATCAATGGACAAGGTTGTCTCTCCACCTCTCCTTTAGTCTTCATTAGTTGATGTACACCTTTGTTGGGTTATGTTTCAGCCATATAGCCAAAATACTCTTCAAAATGTAGTTACACAGCTACAACAGTGATGGAAGCAGGCTAAGTATGTGCCACCAAGATACAGTTGCTCCTGTGGAAATGACAGTACTTACCAAGCACTGTCAAACAGAAGAAGGGATGATTCTTAACTAATTAGAGCAGCATTGACAACAGGGCTCACACACAAACAAGTCTACCTCGTGCCATCTGCTCCATTGATGAAGGTACAAATGCTTTGCACTGGGACAGGGCTTTCATCTGAGGACCTCAAAGTATTTTACGAAGTGGAAATATGAAGTGACATTATCTTAATTGCACAGTTAGACGAGCAGGATTGCCACCTTCCTTAATTGCATGCTGGTATTATAACCTGGCATCTCCCTGAGAAAGGATTAGGAACATGAACAAAGATGATTTTGCTTAACTCTTCTGGGGTTACTTGGAGGTAAAATTGTTCTGTTGTGCCACAGGCCATATACAGAGGTTTGTGTGTGTAAGCACAAGTTTATTTCACCAACAGAAATTCTTTACATAGTGGTTGTGATGTGATTTTGCTCTTCTTTAAGGAAGAGTATGAGTACCCATCACAGCTCTTCTTGTATGTCTGCATCACTAGCAGGGTCACTGAACTGCCATGTTCACATTGGAGCAGGTTAGTTCATGCCCTTGAGAAGGCTTTAACACAGAGACAACAGTACTTGGAGATACTTAGGTGAACAGTCCTACGTAAGGCAGCCCCTTTGCTGAACCAGTGCAATTTCTCTCTTTTGGCACAGGAGCAAAGGACGGATGATGCTGAGAATGGAGATACAGGCCCTCTCCTTTGCAGCGTGCTTTCTACCAACACAGATGTAGCGTGCTTGTTGACAGATATGTGTGCATCTCCTCCCTGCTGCAAATATTCATATAAATAATTTTCTAGCCTTTTTGCTGTACATTTAGGATCCTAATCAGGAGAGAAGTTACCATTTTACCTGATAGTGAGTAAACACATAACAGAGATGTGATGACAGAATGCGTGTCAGTGATGAACTTGTATCTGCTCCAGTTCCTGTTCAATATCTGTCTAAGCCAAAGTGCATGAAAGATACCAGAGCACAGTATGGAGGCTACATAAATCTGGTTTTGGACCTAATAATGCCCTCTAAAACTTCCTTTCAGCATGTCATTTCTCTTCCTGCTCTCATTTTTTAAATCCACTCTGCAGGTGAGATAAGAGGATTCCTTTTGCCCTTAAATTATGGCAGTAACAAGTAATCCTTTCTGTCTCTGTACATATGGGGCTTTTTGTTGGGTTTTTGTCTTTATTTTTTTTTCCCCAAGGAAAACAACTATTTCATGCTCAAGGAAAAAAAAAGAGATTAGCTGCACTAGAACACAAAATTTGAGTTAACCTGAGGCAAAGCACAGCTGAACAGCAGCAATACAAACTTCCCCTCAGCTCTGGTGCCAAATGTCTCCAATGATAAACTTTTCCAGGCTATTAACTGGAAATGAAATGTCCTTTATCAAATTTCCTTTTTTTATAAAATCAGTAAATATAGCTGAACATCTGATAATAAATAATTTCCCTCCACCCGTCTACAGATAAAGGAAGGATCCAAGGTGCAGCAGGTACTTGCTCTCAAAAGAAAAAATTCTGAGATGGTTTAAGGCAGCAGCTGCGCTTCTGATCAGCCAGGTCAGTGACATTAATATGGTTTCAATGCATATTTAAAGACTCTCTGACCCACATACAAGTATTTCCAGGACACATTCTTATTCTATCTGGCATCTTTTATGTGAATTGAGTGGCCCACACCTTTCTCTGCAGACAAAGGTGTTACCTCCCTTGTTTCTTGACTATGGAGAGGATTTGGAAGCTGCTTGGATGAGTTATTTTTTGATGGATTTTAACTGGGAAACATCAGTTCAATTGTAGAGAAGCTAGGCAAAAAAACTTAAGTTATATTCATGAAATACAAGAATCTTTATTTTAAAAGAGAATGTCATAGAAGAGAGATGTTGTTCAGAGAAGGGCAATAATAGTGGCAGCCTGTGCTCTTGTTTCACCAGTGTAGGCAGAGGCACTTGGGGACACAGGAGAGAGGTTGAATCACATTTGCCTGATTGAGACTAAAGGGTACAGAGCAGTCTGGAAGAAACATCCCTGTTGCAGCTGCTTTGTATAGATGCCAGAGAAATATGAGCAGTAATTAGGCTTTTCACTGGGATAACTCTATCAGAGCCTGTGCCTTGCATAAAACAGAGAGAAGCTGCTGAGACCTCTTAAAAAGCTGTCAATTACTAAGCTATGTGGTCAGGGCCATAGAGCTGTTTTCTCAGATAATCTGTGCCACTCAAACCTCTGTCTTACTAAACAGACAGGAAGAATGTTGTGATTTGTTGAAAATTTGGAAAGAGGAGAAGTGTTTAAACCCAAGAGGTTTATTTTCCTTCCTCAGGAGAATGGTATTTTGACTGTGGTGGGAGATTTTGGGTTTGTCTTGAGCTTGTGGGATGCTGGGGAGTATAAAGGAGCTTGCCAACCTCTGGGACTAATCAGCAGTGTGCTAAGTGACCACCCTTTTCCAGGTGTTTGGGGATGTATACGTTTCAGACAAAATGGGAACTTCTCCTCAAAGTGTCTCTGAATTATGTAATTGTCCATGTTTTCCCAGGATCATTGTCCCTTGTTGGTGCAGGGACAGTGTGACTCTGCCAGGGGATTGCTAGAAATTTCAAATTTGAACAGGGACTTCTGAAGCTAGCATGTTGTCCCAAAAGGCAACATCTGTCTGTTGAGAATAAGTCTGAGAAAAAGTGGCACACACATTTTGGTTGCCTTTCAGAACTTGTTGGCAGGAGGATTTTTGACTTATTCTGTAGCTGTCTTCCTAATAATGAAAACAAGAGGTGGCCAAGCATAAGAGTAAGGAAATGCAGAAGGGTTGACTTCTGCTTCATGACAGAGCTAAGAGGGAGAACAGCTGGTCACAGACTCATTCAGAAGGAAACTGGAGACAAGCCTATGATGGGAGAACTTGAAAAATAATAGAGGGAAGATGAGAGACATCTTCAAGGGTAGGCAAAAAAAGATTAAGTGAAGACAAGCAGTTTCTTACTTTTTTTTGCTTGACTCCAGGGGGAGCATTACTTATTGTTTATTTATAGGCCTGTTGATTAAGACATGGCTGAAAATGACAAGACACTGGTTTCATCTCCTAGAAGGAAGGATTAAATCATTAATGTCATTCACATTTAAAGCAGAAGAGAAATTATTCTTCTGATGCCCACTCAAGGGAATCTGGCAGTCAGAAGGACAGGGGATTGTGTTCCCCTGTTACTCTGAAACGTGTAATGAGATTGCACTGCAAAACAGCCATGGAAATGTTAATTCTAAAGTATGTGGTGCACTGTGGAAAGAGCAAGTGGGAAATGATAAATGAGCAACGTTGATCAAACATCAGCATGTGTTGTGATTGCCAAGGACTTAGGCAGATCTCTTTACTCCTTAGGGAAGTTCTTCTCCCTGAGAATCATGAGAGACTTCTCTGTTAGGCAAACATAATGCTGCAGAAATTTATGAAGTGTCCATTAAGTATGGTAAGAGCAGGAACTTTGTAAGTGACTTGAGTGTCACTTTGATGGATAGACCACAGTAGGTTACACTCAATAAATCCTCACCATCTCCGTGTGCATTGTCATTCAAAGGGAATTATTATTCCTAAATAAATAGCCATTGAAAGTCAAAAAGGTCTGCATGTTATGCGCTGTCATGTCCTGAGTTACTGGGCTGTGTAACACAAGTCAGTGTGGAGATAAGAGATTTAGCATGCTCTTGGACCCTCACAGGGATGGGTCAGAGGGAAGTGCCCTCCCTGTATGTGGAGTCCAGAGACAGCTGAATGGCTGTAAATCATAGCTTACCTCTAGGGCTTCTAGACACTATTTTCTAGACCAATATACAGTCATTTCACTATATGTGAAGGGAAGAGGGAAAAAAATAGATATGACATCTTTGGTAAAAGTGAATTGATAATGTTATAGGATTAAAGCAGAGCCTTATTCAAATTTGTAAAATTCCCTTGACTTTCACCATATTAAAGCCTGGGCACAATTTCAAGACTTTGAAGAACTGCTAGGGAGTTCTTTAGCAGGTCAGAAAGGGTAGGAGTGTCTTTCAAGGTCCTTACTTTTGCCTTACAATGTAAAAGTGTAAGTGGAACTGAACTTCTTCAGATGAGTGATGTCTGAGAAAAAAGCTAGCTCTATTCAGCTTTTGACCAAGTTATTTGGAGTCATATAGGATCTCCTTTAAACTTCATCATTAGATTCCATACCTCATCTGTACCCACAGATATGACTAGGATAGAAATAAGCTCACTCCTTTCCTAATTGCATTCATGGGTGGAAAGCAGGCATGACAGATGTGGGTGCAGCACTCCAAGGCCAGAACGGGGCATTTGTTGATCATGTCCTTGTATAATGTTACATCACATAAAAGCATACAGTATTGAAAAATATAGTCACATAATTTCCTGGAATCAGTACTAATTAAAAAGCAAATTGGAGTGGGAAGCAGCAGAAGAATATCCAACTATTTCTATTATCATATTTTTTACAGTAAAGGACAGATGAGTAAATGCTATGTTTGAATTGGAGAACATTAACAACTTCAAGGCTGCTGAGAAAATGAAATCTGCCTTTTTCTTTTTTAAACAAAGATGTGTTTATTCATCTTCCTACTATTTAGTACACAATAGCCTTAGTAAACACAATGCAACAATAGGGCTGCTGGATCAAGTCCAAATAAACCCTAAAATGACCAGGTGCTATAATGAAAATATCAGAGTTTGACATTTTAGTTCTCTGTATTGTCGTCGCTCCTTTTTCCAGAGTATAGAGGCAGTGCACCCAAAAAATGCCCACTTTTAGCATGTCTTTGGCACAAGGTGGAGAAGGAGAACTCTTGGCTGTGGAGAGGCTGTGTTCCTGCCTCCAATGTGGTACAAGAAGTTTATACCACAAAAATGACTGCTTTTCTGACATCAACCCCTGCTTCAGTTGATGCTGAAACTGTGTGGAAAAGTATTATCCACCTCTTAATAGTTCCTACCCTTCCTGGGGTGAGCAGTGGTGGAGAGTATGCACCACAGTGGCTGTTTAACCTGGATCTTGGCCTGTTGATCTGCAGAACTAGATGTGTTGTCTTCCTTAATCTGCTTCACTTTATTTTTAGGTTGTGACTGTGAAAAAGCTAGCAGTGTGCTTGAGTCAATTTTCACAAAAAGCCAGTGACAGATTAAGAATTTATGCCAATCTTCTTAACTTGCACTGAAAGCCTACAGTTTGTCAGGTTGCAGGAGCACAACATTGAGAAAAAAAAATGGCAGCCATCAAAGCATGCTCAGGACAGAAATATTCTGCTGGATTTAGAAGGCATGACTTGGGCATAGTCCTATACTTTGTCAATCTAAACCCCTCCTTTCCCCCTCAGTATCTTTCTTGTACAAGTCACTCACTAAGTGAAAAGTAATTTTCTTTTGGTGCGTCTTCTGGCATAGTTCTTCCCCTGGTAGTGCTCTTTGCTGCTCCTTATTCCTGAAAAGGTGTAGAATTGACTGATCATCACAGTTTGACTTCATGAAGAAGGCCCTTTCTTCTAGATTTATCCTGAAGATGGAAGACATTTGAAGAGGAATGTGTCCCTGCACTTTGGTAGCTTTATCCTAAAAGGGAGTGAGAAAAGATCTAGATTTCTTTACAGAAAATTTCTTTTATTCATAGCCCTCTTCAAAAGTACAAGATTCTGCAGGCCCTATGACTGTGGAAAATTTGATCCAGGAAAGCAAGTTTCTCAGATTCCAGAGTACTTTCTTGCCTTACTAGGAGTTTGTGTAAGGTGTGAACTGTAAGCAAAGGACGATGCTGCTGTGCCACTAACATGCCCTGTGTTTATGTACTTGGATTGGCATGGATTACCTGCTGAGGGTCAGAAAGCAGGAGCCTGTGTGAGAGGAGTAACAGCTCTTCAGCAGGATTTGACAGAGAGGGGTCAGGTTTGGCCTTCTCTTACAGAATCATTACTGAACCCCATGTGGGTTGACAAACATTGTTGGTGCTGGGAATTGGCCTTGGCCAGCATTGAGGCTGGGATGACTCTAGTGCTACAAGGATTTGGACCTCAGTAGCAGCACATGGCACAGGGCTCTGTGCTTTGAGGGTTCCTGCACAGTGCTGGAAAAGCTTGCTTGGTAACTTAGAACTGGCTTCTCAAGTTGCTATGGCTTCTGCAAGAATTTGCCTGCAGTGTGCACAGGATTCATGCTCAAAACATGAAAAATTTGCTGTCATTTTACTTGATTCCAATTGGTTTTGTTGCTGTGGAAATGAGATGCTTAGAAATAAATAAGCTGGCCGTTAGCAGTGGTTTTTATTTGTTTTTAATGGCTTGTACTAATTAACTGGGTTCTGTCTAGTTTCACTTGAGTGGGAGTGACACGAGCACAAAGATTACAGGTTGGCATTTACATTAGTCCATTTCATTAAACAGGATAAGAGTCCGTTTAGCAAGAGACACCTCCAAGAAAAACAATGCCAGAGGGAACAAAACTATTTCTGTGTTTGAAATGAGCAGGGCTTCTATACAGTAGTCTAATTAAGATGGTTATCTGCTGGTAAACAAACATAGCTGACTCCTGTACATTGTATGGGGGAATTTAAAGAGAAAAAATATTGATTGAGTCTGGAAAAAGAGTTAGAGCTCAACAATGCCCCAGATAAATACATATGCTTTCTCTGTCTCATTCTTTCACATTGAACAGATCAGATGATGTTGGGAAAACTTTTTTTTTTTTTCTAATTTGTGGTTTTCTTTTTTCTTTTTTTCCCCATCAGTCTTTTCTGTGTAAGGCTTTGCAGGGAATGATTGGCGACATGGGTCAATCAATTCAGGTCCTTTGTTTAATTCCTTATTCTCAGATTCTGTCTGCTCTGAAAACACACTATGCCACTTTGTTGGAAATTCCTCTGCAAATCCCTGCTGTATGAGTTAAGGCTTGTGCAGATGGTGGCAGTGCTGATGAAAATGACACTAAAGAGTTGTTTTCTATTTTCTAAAGCCAAGCAAGAGCATTTTAAACAAGAAATGGGCAGCTATTATGATTTTGGTGGCTTTTATCACTGCTCAGTATAAAGGTATAAAAGCCCTTTGGCTGTCTCTTCCACTTTTCTAATTTGAAAAAATAAGAAATAAAACCTCCCTAGAAACTGGCAGAATAGCAGTTGCTTCTCCTCAAAATCTTTTAGAAATCATAGCTTTATGAAGGGACAGATGCTTTAGTTCTGGTGTGAATCCCTCTTTGTCCCAGAGGCACTAGAGTACGAGGGCTGGAGAAGCTTCACCGAGGACTGCCCAAGACTGAGAGAGCAGTGATCAGGCAGCCCTGAGGATGGGCTAGACAAGGATGCTGCTGAGGGCACCTACTGGAACCAGCTTGGTACTGTGCACTGGGAAACTGCCCCGGTGGCTTCATTTTGTTCTGGTAAGTTCATTACCTGCTCTGCTGTAAATGAACAGAACATTGTTAGCTGTCTTTTTCTCATTTTTGGAATAAACTGAAGATATATCTGCATCATTCATGTAGAGGTATCCAAGCTGCATCCAAACAAGATGAAGTAGACTACAAAGAAAGAAAGCAGTAGAGTAAAAAGCAATAAACCTTTGTTTAGTCAAGTCTTTCTCTACACATAATTTTGTTACTGATTTGTAAGTTATGGAATAAATCATCTGGGAAGGTATGGGAAATACCTCTGGTCCATGAACACTGGTAAGGCAGGGGATTGGGTTAGGCTCAAGTAATGAACTGGGCAACAAAACAACCCTCTCTTTCTACTACTCTGGTTTCTGTAAGTGTCTCATCATGATAACCCAGACCTGAAGCTTATTCAATGAGAAGTGTCAGATAAAGCTGAAGGATATTTTTCAGAAAGTCTTGAGTTTGGCACAAACATTCAGCCAAGGCATGAAAATGCCACATTGTTCAATTGATGACTCACAGGCCATAAATAATAGTTAGTCAAAGAGTTAGAAGAAGTGACTAGCCCACAGACAAAATCCATATGTTGAAATATGTTTGCATTAATTTTTTGCTGAAGGGTCTTGAATAATGAGGAGATTAGTAAAAATCAAAGTCCTTTGTGGATAATTTATGAACAGGAACAAAAAAGTTATGAACTGCAAAGGGTTCTCCTAGATGTAGTCATTGGCTTGTGGAATTCAATCAATGACTAATAATTTAGATCTTTAAAAAAAATGTAATTTAAATGAATCCAGTTAATCTGGCAGAGCGGACAAGTTCAAAGAGACCAGATGGTTAAAGAAATGCTATGAAATAGCTGGACAAAGGGATCCAGTTGGTGTGTGAATAGTGCTCTTTGATTGTGCCTTTTTGTGTGTCTGGTATCTCTTTTCTGCAGAGACTTTTGGACAATATCCAGTGAGCATAAAGGATTGCCACGAGGACAAGAACTGTCCATAATTTTGACTAGATTGGCAGATCAGACTATGAGTGAGAGATAGAAACTTCATCACATCTTGCAGAGAAGACTGAAGTGTCAAAAGTTTAAAAACAGCTGTTTAAAAACCTGTCTGAGAATTGGCACTGGGGAGGGAATAGAGAACTGCCAGCTAAAAAGGGCTTAAAAGATGTGATTTTGAGCACACTTGTTAAATGTGTTTTTCCTCAAAGCAGCCATCCTGGTGGATTGGAGAAAGGCAGCTTGCAAAAGTGTGTCCCTTGGTATGCATGAGAGGGGAGGAATAATTGTTATGATTTTTTTCCAGAGCCTTCTCTAGCAGCTTTTCTCCCTCCCTGATGCTTCAGCTCAGGCTTCACATGTCTCTGGTGCATTTGCCAAGCAATCTGCAAGCCTCATGTTGACTCTCCCTCCACTTGTCATGAGCACTGACCTCCAGCGCTTGCATTAACAAAACTTTTCCTACAGCTAGGATCATTAAATTACATTAAACTGTAAGTGGCTCAAAAACATTGCAGAGCACAGGATGACTGGTAAGCATGTTACAGAAGCAGAGAACATCCACTTTGGCTTCCTAAGGGCCAGAGATTTTAAAGGATTTACAAATCTGGTCTTACTAAGGATTCTTTCAGCATTTTCTCAGCAGAGATAAGGCATTTTCTAAAGTACTGCAATCTGCTACATGAAGGCAATGAGTGATTTTCTAATGTTACTTGAAAATCTTGTGTGAATCTTTCTTTGCTTTCTAGGCTTTGCCATAGAGAAGAGTTGGTGAAGTTGCTTTTCTCCTCATTTCATAGCCCTCCAGTCCTCCTTCCCAAATCAAGCTGCAGCATATATAAAACCTCCTGCTGGATTATCCTAGGCATGGCATAGATTTCAGGTAGGAAATACATGGCTTTATACAGATGATGCAACACTGCTTTCAAATCAAGTGTGAAGGATTTCTTGCATAAGAGTATCTTCAGGCATTTTAGTGTTTTGGCACTTGAAAACAATTTTAAATTGACCTGAATATATCCTTGCCCTTTTTCCATCAAATGGCAAACATTCAGTACTGCAGGCCTTGAAACCTCCTGCTTTTCTTTGAAGCATACAGGGGGCTGAAAGCCCATTTTTCTTTAGCTGCCAGGTGTGCAATCCCTGCATCTCAGTCCATCTCCTGAGAAGTGCTGCATCATGAGCTCTCTTTTTCTCTAGCAACACAAGTGGGTGAAACACAGCAACCTGATCACAGTGAGTGAGAGCACAGTTAGTTTAATGTGGTTTCCTGGCATTAGCAGGAGGTCAGAACTGCATGCTGGTCACAGCTTGGTAGCACCACTTCAACTAGAGAAGGGATAGAATAAAAAGACAGCCTTTGAAAAGATAACGAAAAGTTTCTTCAACCTTGGTTTAAGCAATAACATGCAACTCCATCATACCTAAGCCATATTGGAAACACTGAGAAAAGACTTATTTAGGAGTGACCAATCACTTTTTTGCTTAGGAAAAAGCATATTGTAAATGCTGTTTCTCTTTTTTGTTCTCTTGGAGCTTCCCCTTTTTATCCATTGCATGCTGAGCTTCCCACTCTAACACTTTATTGATAGTGAATTGCCACCACACTATTCTGATTTGTCTTATGACTCATGGCAGTGGCTAACAGTTCAGGCAACATGCTGTGGCACGCTGACTTTTGGTGACCACAGTTCTGCTCTAAAGCAAACCTCACAGGTTTGGTGCACTCAGTGCTTTCTGCTCCTGGAGGGCAGATCTGTCCACAAGGGTCACAAATTTCCTGCAATATTTTGCAGACTGTGTATGTGTCTCTTTGCGGAAATAATCATTCTTCCTCGAGCTTCCAGGAGAGTTATACATGTATAAAAGGAAGAGAGAATACTAGACACATACAGGTCCCCCTTTTAATATCTCACTAAGCATATTGTGCACTTTCATGTCTGCTGTGCTCCAGGCTGTATTGCTCTGGCACTGTGATGAAAAGCAGTTTCTTTGATTCATCCTCAGCTTTCTTCTTAGAAAACCTGAGTAACACTAATTTGTAGTGGAACAAATCAGTATGAATCCAGGAGCAAGTCCTCCTAAGTGGCTACAGCAGCTGCTTTCTTAAGAGAAGCTTTATGAAAATATTAGCATCCAACTTGCCTCTTAATTCAGTGCTGGTTACTCTGACAGAGTTCAGCTGCTTTGGGAACTGACACTGTGAGTTGGAATGCTGTTGAGAGTCATTGGCCTCCTTCACTAACTCCTGATCTTCAACTAACTCCTCACAACAGCAGCAGGCATGCATTTATTATCCATCTCAGTTTGAAAGGAAAACATAGAGGGTGTAGCACAATGCTGTCTAGCCCTGTGACCTTTCTCATGGCGCTACATTGTCTTCTTTGGAAAGAGAGAGAAACAGTGAGCTGTGACAGACAGTGACATTTATACATGTTGACTTCCTAAAGTAAATATATTTATATGCAGAAATTTGAGAAAAGCCAAATGTGATGTTTCAGGAAAATAGGCACATGGGTGAATAGCAGGGTAAAAGGCAAGCTAAAAAAATAGGAATGCATGCAAGAAGGCAAAGAAAAAGGTGTTATATAAAAGTTTGCATCCCTTAAATTGCTATTCTTCACTTCTGAATAACAGTGCCTGGATCACAGTGTGGATTGCATTGCATTTTCAATTTTATCTTGAGTATGGAGTGGGGAATCATCCTGGGTCTGCTGTGTGTTTCATTTCCAGCTGTGTGCCTGAAATAATCTGAGATTTCATCAAATGCCTGTCTTCCAGTCACAGGCTTAGATAACTTCCTCTGAGGTAATAATGGTTTGGTTCAGGGAGGTCCTCTGTGGGAGCTGGATCCTAGTTTTGGGGCTGTCTGCTTTGAGGTAAAGGCAGAAGGAGGTGGGGATTTGACTGGGATACCTCTGTCCTTCTGGCTGTGGGGAGAGAGAACTGCACATGTAGTTCAAAAACCAAAGCCAGAGCCAAGGTCTGCTGGCCTCTGCAACATCATGAGATAACAATAATTTTGTGGATTTCAGAGGAAATCTTGTGCTGCTGTCAGAGCCTGGGAAAAGGAAGGAGAGAGAAGAGTGAAAGATAAAGGTTTAAAGATAAGGAATGGGAACAACTCCTCCAGACCCTGCTGGAAACCAATCTCCATTGAGTGCCATTGGTGGATCAAGTCAAAACCAAAAAATTAGGCAATGGATCACTTCCATCCAAAGTGCTCATGTTCTTACAATACAGAGGGGCTGAAAGGAATGGCTGAGATCTGGAGAGAAGGGCAAGGGCAAGGTTAGTTGAGAGCTTGATATAGCCACCAGAGCTCTATGTTGGGGAAGAGTGGGGTAAACACATCTTGAAAGGGCTCTTCAGCTCTGCCAGCCAGTAATTTGGTTTTTTTTAATTTCCCTCTTACCTTTTCTTGAATGCGCCATGAAAATGTCAGAATCAATTTGGTTGAAACGGTGTGTGAGAAAATGGCCTGATCTGTTTTCAGTTCCACAAAGAGCAATTTGAATATGAGTCTGTTGTCTGGGGAAAAGGGAAAAATCCCTTAGCTTTGGTAGCTGTTGGTAGCTTGTTTCTGATCTCCCTTCAGTCAGAGGTGTTTGGGTCTGGCTAGTGGTTTACTTCTGTGCTTTTAGGACAAGAAACATCTGACCTTGTGACAAAGGCACTGGTTCCAGCCTTAGAAAGTACCAATGCTGTCCACATGAGGGAAGCTAAAAGCCTGTCTATGCTCTAGGAAATGACAGAAGGTAATAGTAGGTTCACAAGCAATGAACAAGGCACCTGGACCATTTGCCCGTTCCATAAGTGTACAGAGTGTCTTGGGGGGTGAGTAACTAGATTATTCCCTGTGTCTTTTCCCCTGGATCATCAGAAATACCTGAGATTAATGGTAGTACCAGCTAAATGGCCTGTTATTCAGTTGAGAGTGGAACCCTTCTCAGCATGCTTTGATGTTAGGATCAGGGAACCAGACTCTGATAATGGCAGTCTCCTGCTCTGCGGTGATTTCTTTGTTTTATTTTTTCTTTTTTTTTAAGATTTGGATTAAAAGTGCGACAGACAGAATTTTTGTTTGGACTTGGTTGTTTTAATATTTTTTAAGTTTATAGCCTCACTGACTGTGAGTGCTTTTATATGTAAAGTTAACAGAGCAAAAATGGAGTATAATGTTATGTTTTAAAGGTGTTTTTAAGTTTGAACTAATTATGAAATGTTAACTAATTTGTTTTTTTTAACTTAATAGCTCATTACTTGTGTTTTGCACTGCAGATTTCTTCAACTAATCATACAAAATTACTTAAACTTGTGAAGAAGAAGGAGAAGAAAAAGATTATGCTTTAAACTTTCTATTTTGTTACATATATATAATTTTAACTTACTACTTTAAATTCTAAATTTTTTACTTTGTAATGGAACACACTTTTATTTAATTACACACTCACAGATTAAGTGCTATTATTCAGTTTTGGAAGCTTTTCTCATCGTTTCAGGTCAAACACAGTATATCTTTGTGGATTATTTTCTGTCAGCACAGAAAGCCTGAAATTCTCTGTCCGAGGTTCCAACACCTCCCCACTCTTTTTCCCAATGTAAGTGGCAGAACAGTTGTAGTTCAAAATATTAACTCCATTTAATATCTCTCGTTCCACATTCTACAACCTTGAAAAGTATTGTTTTGGCCTTTGCTGTGTATTTTAGGGATGAAGAATGCCTCTTGTTTCCAAATGTAGACAAGCACTGAAGCTACAGTGCAGAATTACAAAGTATTTTGTTTCTCAGTTTGCTTAATTCTGTGTTTTAGTTCTAAAAAACAGTTTTGAGGCAGCAGTTCATAAGCACCTCATTTTATAAAGCCAAAGTGACAGGTTGATTGAACACCGAATTGGTTGCTTGAAGTATGGACAGTTAGAAGGATTTCTTTCTAATACATTAAACGGGGGGAAAAAAACAATGGGAAAAGTTAAAATGGTAAAAAGTTAATGTAAACTTTCAGGGAAATAGGGAAGAAACAAACATATTTGGGTGGGAATGCCAGCCTCTGAGAGGAGCAAAGGGGATAAGCACAGCAAACTCTTAAATTTTGCTAAGGCAAAGAAATGTTTGGGTTTTTTTTTTTTCACCAGCTGCTGGTTTTCATTCGATAAAGTCTTTTATTGTAAAGAACTAAAGAAAAGAGGAGCAGCTTTGATGCATCCGACCAGAGGCAGGACTGTGGATGAAGATAAATTGTTTCTCTTTTCAAGCAATATGAGCTCTGAAGAAGCTGGGATAAACATAAGCAAGAGACAGAAAGGTGTAAGAGTTGAGGGCCTGAAATGCAAACTCAGAATGTCAATAGAAATGCAGGGCTGTCCTTTCACAGCAAGTAGGTGTCAACTTAGATGATGTGACACCATTGAATGTGGGAAATCCCAACAGAAAGGCTGAATAGGCCATATGCTTAGAAAAAAGTGTCTCCACATTTCCAGTCAACCCATATGTATCTGAGGTCTTAAGCATCTAATAGGTCTCACATGACACCTCTTGGACACATCCTTTGTTAGCATTTCTTTTTCCTTATCTCTTCAGTAAGATTGCTGGAGACTTCTAAAATCTAGCATACAAAAACAATTTTATTTTCATTTTTCATATTCCTAAGAAGAGTCTGCGTCATTATGAGAGAAGGAAACTTTGCTGCTGCTTTATATTGCTGCATACTGCCATGAGTAAAAGTCTTTTTTTGGGTGCCTCAGGGGAACAACCAGCCCTGTATGAGCTGGGAGACTTTCCTCTGCATCAGTTTCAGCTTTCTTTCCTTTATTCCAAATGTCAGCTAGTTTATTCTAAGTCAAACCCTGACAAGAAAGCAGATATCATAGTTAAAAAAGAAAATCTGTAAATGATCTAAATGTTTTCTTCTTAAAATGTGCTCCATTAACATGCATCATTATAGATAACTCAAAATAATTTTTGAGTGAGTAAATGAAAAGAGGTCTTAGTCTGATAAACGCACTGCATTAATTCTGTGCAGTAACAGACTGACATGTTACATACAAGAGAAAGATTGACAGCTTCATAGTGAAAGAAAATTGTCTACAATTATTAGACTGAGTTAATGAAAGAGGAAAAAAAGAGGGGGAATGCTTGTATTAAGCACGATATGATCATTAAACTAATGAGAGGAACATTATTTCACCATTAGCTTAAAGACTAGGAATTTATAGCAAACTCATGTTAGAATTACATTGACTTTTGTTTCCATTTCCTGGTGAAGTAGGAAAAATAATCCCAGCCTGCAGGAGCTGGAGTGTTATGTGCACATTCATGAATTTGTATGGTACATGTCACTTTACAGGTGCAATGTATACGTAATTCTAGGGAAGGAGTTGGGGTTTTTTGGCTGTTCTGAATTGTTCAAGAATGATTGAAAGTAACATTCACCCAACATAGTGTTTAAACCTCACAGTGGATATCTTCATCTGAGCTCCCCACACTGTTCCCTCTACCCTGGGATGTGGGGGACAGGGGGCTTTAGGACATTGTCTGTTTGACTGAATTTGTTCATGCATAAAGTTAAAACAGGGGCCTCTACAAGTACCATTTCTTTCTCCATTGACTGCAAATGGAGTTCATGCTGTCTGCCTTGTGCTTGAATGTAAACATATTTAGTCGGATAAACACTCTATTAGGGTTTGAATTCAGTTCACATGTGATGCTTAGGCTTTGGTATCTGAGTGTAAAAGGAGAGTTTATGCTCCTACTAGAGCTGATGAAGGATCTAGTCTAAAAAATCTGTTTAAGATGTGATACCTGCTTCAGATATTGAATCTAAACCATGAATTTTCATTATATTTGGAGAGGGAGAAAAATATTATTATGGTTTTAGATAAGAGTGGAGATTCAAACACCCAAATCCTGATAATCAAGATTAAGCAAGGTTAGCCATTTACAGCCTCAAAAAGAATGAATGACAAGTTTTCTTGTTGTTTTGTCTCAGCTTCTGACGAACAGTGATTTAAGCACTCTTTAAACCAGAGTCTGCTTTAGAAATATCATCTGAATTATCACTCAATAGTCACTTAGCCTTTGGGAGCTTGGTTAGCCTCTGTAAATTTATTTAATCACCCCAGTATCCTACTGCTTTGAGTCCTACCATATATTAACACATTGTCCCTCAAAATTAAACAGTTCCTTTGTTTAAAACTGGTAGCTTGCCAATGTTCAGAAAACTTGTTTATTGTGGAGAATGATTGTTCCTTATACACCACTTTGGACAACAGTCAGTACCAGTTTTTTCTCGCCCTTTGTCATACTCCCTCAAACAAATGTCTTTTCCATGCCAAAGTTTAATCTATGTGTGTTCCTTTCCAGCTGAACAAGTTTCACGTCTTTGTCATCCTTCCCTCTGTTCATTTTACTTTCACTTTTGTTGGACATGGTCTGATTGTTGCAACATGCTGTGTGTGGGAAGAACATGTGTTGGCTTAAGGAAATGGCAGAATACTTTTTCCTCTCAAGGCCTTTTGCAGACAGCACTAATATATGGTTTTCCTTGTGTGGCCTCAGACCACTCTGCAGGCATTTTCTGAAAGGTATCCAGAATGACTGAATTTTTGCTCATAGCTAATGAAAACCCACTCATTATCTACATATAGATAAGGTAGATTATTTTATCTCAAGTGCCTTCCTTTGCTTATAAGAACCCTGAGCTTCACCTGCCACTTTATCTTTGGGGTCACTTCACTATTTTGAGATTCTTCCAGAACTACTCACTGATGGTTTTAAGCTTTCCTGCCAAAAATTGCTTGCTGTTACTGGCAAACATCAGAATTTTTACATTTCCTGCCCCCCAGACTGTTTATTGATGTGCTCAGTGACATGGAACACAGCTTGTATACATTGCAGGGCCTTGGTGGTGAGTTACAGTCAGCAACCTCAGGATTCCTCACCTGCTGTACTATTCAGTGGGATAAAAGGCTTGAAAAAAAGCACTGTTAAAAAAGATACCAGAGCCTAGAAATGTATTTTATATAAATGTTAGCCCTTAGACCTTGTAAGCAGCTGTACATACTGAAGGAGACTGTTCTCCTGAGGCTCTTACTCAGTAGTGCCTAAACCAGGCAAAGATCTACAACAACGCTTTAGGTTCTGCCAACATAAATATCTCATTGAAATGTTGGGTACAAGATCAAATAAAATAATAGATGTTATCTACCATCCTAATTAGATGAATTTAATAAATAATGATTAGGCATTGATAGTACAAGATTACTGATGGAATTAATGAGTGTCTGTAGATCCTCAGATAAATCCCTGCTGCAGTGCTGTCCTGATGAAAAGTCATTTGACAAGATTGGGTTCATTTGACCCTTTAAGTACATTTGACTTGTGCAATCATTTCTCACCTTGATTTTGTTTCTTTTATTATAGTTCACAATCACTTTGACTTAAAAGGAGGCTAATTGCTTAATTCTTAAAAGCTATGCAAAAGAATAGGGCATCCCCTTTCACTCCTTTTATTTATCACCGCTCTTGAATGGTTGAAAATAGAAATTAAGACTAATCATAAACTGCAGTGCATGAGATCAGGAACATGTGAGGTTAAACTATTACTTTATGCTGATGAAATATCTTTATTTACATCAGACCAAAAAAAATATTTTCCTTGTGTATTGTTACTCAGCTTTAGGAAATGTTCCTGGCATAAATCAATTGGACTGAATTTGGGTTGATGGCAACCTCCTAGAGTATAAGAAAGACAAAGCTAATCAATAGCACTTTTCAATGTCATTAGACTAGTTTTAAATAGTCAGATGTTCAGTTTCCTAGGAAAAGTAATGAAATTGTTAGAGCTAATCTTAATCCTTTAATTATGGAACTGACTAATGACTTAAACAGATGGTAGGCTTTCCCCCCGTCTCATTATGGGGGAAGGTTAATACAATTAGAATGAATATATTACCCAGCCTTCTTTCCACCCTGAGTACATTACCAGTTTCTGTTCTATTTTTCTTACTTTTTCGAAAATTAATATGTTTAAAGTTCTTGGGGATTAAGAAAGAAACAAACAAAAAAAGAGTAATTAAGGAAATTTAGGAGCCTTATACTACCCAATATTATGTTGCATTATATGCCTGCTATCATGGGGGCAGGTGGCTTGATTGCTAAATGAATATTTTTAGGGTCCTCAGTGTGGTAGTAGAGAGAAAATTACTATCTTCCCTGCATTTATGGGGCATTTTGCATTCTGATAACTGGCCTCCTCCAGGACATTTGCCATGGTTGGAGGCAGCTGGAAATGTCCTCTCTCACAGGCTGAATTTTCAGCTTAGTTGAGCTGCAAATATCTGATGCTCAACCACCTCTGCTGTGGGAAAACTGGCACAGAAAGTCCTAGGAGCCTTATGGTAGTTGATGAGTGTGTGGCATTTGTACCTTTTAAGGAGAAACATGCACTAAAGCCCAACAGGAAATTGATACATGAGAGAGAGAGAAACTCAAGCATACAGTGACAGGATAATTTGGGACTCAGTATTGCCACTGGGCTGAATCTTTCAGAACTCCTTTTGCTGCAGTGCTGTGGCCCCATTCAGCAGGATTAGAAGTGCCACGACCAGACAGGACCTACACAAAAATCCAGTCACTGGTGTAGCAACCAACTGCTGGCATCTCACATAATTCAATCTAAAACCACATGATATAGCTCTTATGACTTAGTCATCTGATTACTTTCACAGAAAATTACCAGATGTATTAGACCCATGTAAATAATTTTAGTTTGTTTCTGTATGTAGCCTTGATCATTGACATTGTCTGTGAGGATACAGGGACAGCTTGTGGGATAGTGCTGGGAATCTTTCAGGGATCCCTCTTCCTCCTAGTAGTTTATTTTCTCCTGCTTCAACTCCTCTCCATTTTAATTACTCTTTCTGCCAGCTAAATTTTATGTGATGTGTTTAAGTTAGTATGATTGGTTGTTTTACGTTTTGTATGGTAATATCTGTTGCCATAAAAGAAATTCAAGAAGAACTAGAGGAGCTGAAAATAATATTGGACTTATTTCTGAAATGCTGGCATGATGCAGAGAACAATTTGGGGAAAAGACAGCAGTGTCAGCAAGCTGCCAAATGACAGCCTTCATACTGTATTTCTGTCTTCCTGTCAGAAGATTATACAGTATCTTTTTATTACAGACCAGATTTTAATAGACAGTTCTGATAATCTCATTTACAAATTCACCCATTATAAAGGGACATTGATTTTACATTTACCTCCAAAATACTGCTGTTTTGTATAAACAAGTGCTGCATATATTCTAACAAAAGCTATTGGGAAGGTCTTATGCTGTAGATGTTTGGGACTTGTAAAATATATTTCTGCACACTTACATGGCAGCTATCTTATCTCACTTCTGCATTCAAATTTGAACAGAAGTGAGTTTTTTGGATGAGCATAATATTTGGTATGCATATTTTCTCTTTTATGTCTTGTCCCTTTGATTATCATCAGTTTCTTTGTTTTTCTCTGTTTATTTTTCTAATTGCCCTGAAGTGAGTTTTGAGAATACTTCTCTAACCTTTCCTAGTGTAATAAGAACTAAGGTGACTCTTTTCTGCCACAAATCTGACTAGATGGAATATGGCAGAAGAAATTAAAGAAGAAATATCAAGGGTTAAATATAACATTCCTGATGAGAAGAAAACTTTTTTCCTCATGTGGGCAACAAAACAAAAATTTTTCATGAGAGAAAGCAATTCTAGAGTAGGGGAATTTGATAAACATCAGATGAAACAGGGTGAATGTATTTTGGGTAGACAGACTAGAGCAGGCTCAGAGAAACACACCAATTTCAGAAGTTCACCTCTGTCAGACAGAGAACTGCTTCCAAAGGACTTTCACACAGGGACACAGTCCAGAGTCAGTTGAAGTCAGCAGGAGTTTTGTGTGATTTTTGTGGAATCTAGTGTGGTTACTGCACCCTAAATTAATTTTTAAATTGAAATAAAAAATAATAAAATAGATACATATACATAAATACAGGTAATTGGTACAAATAGATACGTTCAGAAAGAATTGCCATGTTTTATATAAAATCACAACTTTTAAGATGGAATATATGTTAAATAAATATATTTTAAAGATGATTTTATGGGGTTTTTTTTGTGAAGAACCACACATGGAAAGGAGTCACAATGGGAAGAATCACTGAATGCTGATGAACCATATTTTCCTGTCACACTAGGATAAGACTAGCAAAAATACTTTGTGGGAGTTAGGTAGTTATAGATAAAAATGAATATTTAAAAAAATTTAGTGAACTGAATTGAAGCCTACATTAGAACTGTAGTCTTGGAATGATAATCATTGTTTTGCTAGTTTGGGTCATATTCAGGTCATGTAGAAAAGAAATGGAAAAAGCACTTGAAAAGGTTCTAAAATTTTTGACAATTTTATTTTAATGATAGAAAAAACAAGATCAAGAATTCACCTGAAAATGTATTTTATTTTTCTTTTGAATTTAAGCCCCCAAATCTCCCAAACCTCCTACACAAATACGTTTTAATCAGGTGAAAACTGCCAAACACTGTTATTTCTGCAGTGTTGTAGCAAGTGAATACAGATGGTATCTGAGCAGAGGGAGAAGCTATCAAGGTCAGAGGTTGAAAAAAACAAAAAGGCAGATAAGCTTTAAAAGATATAAACGGGAATATTTTCATCACATTCATTGTTCCATAGAGCACCATGGCCAATCTGAAGAAGGCAGTCCTGTGTCAGTGGTAAAGGTCACCAACCACTGTCAGAACAAAAGATCGTCATCTTTGATTTGGATTTCTGCTGCTGGATTATCCTGGCCATTTTTGGCCAAAGAAAGCAGCACAGGTGTGTGGGTGTAACACTATAATTCACACAACTTCACACTTTTCCAAGAGTAAAATGTGAGGTGACATCTGTGTTCAGTGTTTGCTTTTTTCCTCAGGTATGCGAGCTTTAACTAGAGGAAAAAGAAATTATCCTCCTTTTGGTACCAGATGTTTCCCCATGAGAGGCAAGATTTGGGTGCTTACAAATTGACTTGCTGGTGAGAAGAGTTCCTTCATGCGCTTGTTAAGAGTTTGTTTATGCTCCAATACCTGAGTGCTCAAATTCTTTCCAGATTTCTACATTTAGTGGTGTTTATATGCAATCTTTATCCAATAAAGGAAGAATTGGGCCATAAAATTGTAGGTGTCAAGATTGAAAGGAACCCCTCAGATTATCCTGTCCATCCCTCCTCTCTCTGCCAGGTGATATGATGTAGACTTTAATGGTAGATAATGGAAAAGTACCAGACATCATCTGCCTGGACTTAAACATTTCATGCTGTCCCACATGACATCCTTGTCTGTAAACTGGAGAGACATGGATTTTATGGACTGACCACTTGGTGGACGAGGAATTGCCTGGATTGTCACACACAAGAGTTGTGGCTTGATGTCCACATGAAGAGCAGTGATGAGTGGTATTCCTAAGGGATACCACTCAGTGTTGGGAATGGCAGTGTTTAACATCTCTGTACTCCCACCTGGAACACTGCATCCAGCTCTGGGGCTCTGAGAGGAGAGGGATATGGACCTGTTAGAGTGAGTCCAGACGAGGGTTACAAAGATGACCAGAGAGATGGAGCATCTCTCCTATGAAGACAGGCTGAGGAGATTTTTCAGCCTGGAGAAGAGAAGACACGGGGGAGACCTTAGAGCAGTCTTCCCAGAACGTACAGGGGTTTCAGGAGAGCTGGAGAGGGATTTTTCGCAACAGCATGGTGTTATAGGACAAGGAGGAATGGCTTCAGACTGAGTAATGAGAGGTTTGTGTTAAATGTTAGGAAGAAATTCTTTACTGTGAGAGTAGTGAGGCCCTGGAACACGTTGCCAGAAGAAGCTGTGGATACTCCGTCCCTGGAAATGATCAAGACCAGGCTGGATGGGGCTCTGAGCCACCTGGTCTAGTGGGAAGTGTCCCTGCCCATGGCAAAGTGATTGGAATTAGATGATCTTTAAGGTCCCTGCCAACCCAAGCCATTCTGTGATTCTACTGTATTTCTGAGACAAATTGGGATTTCTCTTTTTTAACTGACCATGTCTGTCCCAGTCTGTCCTCTACAATGCAATGTGTGTTTGTGTTTATCACCCACCAGTTTAGTAACATTTTTAGACATCTGTATTATTTACCTGAAGAATGTAAAATATTTATGTTTGCAAATCATTTTATGAAAGATGCCAAAACAACAACAGAGATTGCTTGACCTTGGTATGTTTTGATTTATTGTAGATCTGCATCATTTCAGTGTCTGGAGCCAAACACCTATAATTTGATTTTGCTTGCACTTTTCAATTTTATTATGTATTAGACAATATTTTATATAAGTCTCTCAAGTTAGTGGAGGATTAAGGAAGTAATTAGTCTTCTTTCAAAGTTTGTTTTAGTCTCCCATTTAACACTTTAAATCAAATCCCCAAACCAGCCTTGTGATTATTTGGCTGTGATATTATTGTTATAGCTTTGTTTTGGGTATCAGTGGATATCAGGAGTCAGCAGCAGCCATTTTGTACACTGTCCATTTGCTACTCATAGGCCTATTTATAATGGTGATATATATTTTTCTTTTGTGAAATGGGAAGATACAGGGAACACTCCTTATAAATCATTCACTGTTCTGTTCCCTTTACTTAGTCTCCTAAATGAAAAAGTGCAGTTTTCGTACTTTAAAGCACGTCTCGAGGCAGGAAAATGGCAGAAAGTTAAAATGTCAGTGAAAAATGACATAAAAACTCCAAATGGAAATGAAATGCAAGGTTACATTCAGTTATGCGACTTTTCAAAATTCCAAGCTGAGACACTAAGTTGATAATTTTATAGCTGCTTATTGTAAGTTCGATTTTTTTTCTTCAATTAAATTTATCTTGCAGACTAGAAAAGCAGTTCTTTTTTTTGAGTTGAAAAACTCAATGAAAGCCTCATAAAAACTCTTCTTGTTAAGGTCAGTAGTAATAATCTTAAGAATATACAAAGAGCCACAAGAGCAGAAAGAGTCTGTTGCACTCTGTTAAATGAGAAGCAAGTTTGCTGGTCCTTTTATAATCTCTGCACAGTGCTTTTGCATCTTCTTGTCCTTATCCACAGGCTAAGTTGGCAGAAAGACCTTTCTTGCTGCAAAGGTTGACTGAGGATTGGTCTAGTGTACTCCTTCAATCCCCTCAGCAACATCTTCCAATTTTAAAATCCTGGTTAACACTGGGAATGTTTTTCTCCTCAGATTTGTCATTGCAAGATGTATAATTATAGTATTCTTAATAAGCAGGTTTTTCTCAGTATGAATGTAGTTAGTGTATGTGTCATAGCAACATCGTGCAAGTACAGAGACTATGCAGGACAGACTAAATGTCCTGAAAGAACAAATTTAGAAGGTGCACGAGCACCTCTGGACTTCCTTAAATTGCTGTATTTATTGGTGTGCAGTGGTTGAATGAAATATAGAAAGATTTTAGGAAGGTTTTCTTGAAAACTCCAGCCAAACATGTTTTGAGACACTGTGTAAAAACATTCCTGTCTTTGTGAGGATCTAGAAAGGTCATAGTAGCCTGTTTTCTTTACAGAGCAGCTACAGTGTTTCAACCAATATAAAACAATGCCATGTGAATCAAATATTCGAGACCTTGGAATGAAAGGCTCTTTTCTGTTTGGACAGAGACTTGGGCAAATAAACAGAGCTACATATCAACTCAATTTAATTCTACAGCTAAGACATAATTTTCCTACCTTTTCTCTACCTTTTCTACCTTTCTCTAGTCAGTCTTTTTGAAGATAAACAATTTTCTGTCAGTTCTTAGAAGGAAATTAAAAAAGGTAATTTTGATGTCATGTTAATGATTAGAGCCAAGAGTCAAAAAAAAAGAGTTGTCCTTGGAGACAGCTTACTAGAGAAGAAGTATTGAAACAGGCTGCCAGGAAAGTGGTTGAGACCCCATCACAGGAAGTGCTTAGAAGATATGTAGATACAGCACCCAGATACATATTTTCATGGTGGACTTGGTAGTGGGAGGTTAAAGGTTGAACTTGATGATCTCAGAGGCCTTTTCCAACCTAAATTATTTTTTGAGTCAGTGATTATGGGTGCCTGTCTCCTTGATGGGAAAAAAAAGCTTTAGGAGTAGGGGTAAGATGTGGAATAGCCTACAAATCAAGCTGCCTGTGGAAAAGTTCTTTAGCCTAAGTTGCTGTGGTTGAAAATCACTGAAAAATTGATGAAATTGATGGCTAAAGCTGTCTTCTCTTGAAACATAAAGTTATTGCTAAATGAGTGTGTGAGAGGCTGGGAATTTCGAAGCAAGGAGACAAAAACATGTAAGTTGGAAATAGTTTCTTAAGCACAAGGTAAACAATTTTTGGAAAGAGTTCCAGATTTCACTGAACAAATAAATGCTTCAGAGGAGATGTATTGGAAAAGTTTATAATCAATGAGAAAACTTGTAGCTCAATCAGATGTTTAGGACTGTCTTGAGAATTGATGAGCTCAAAAGGAGCTTGCTTAGGATAAAAATCAGGAAGCATTCTTCAACCACTTAAAAAATATAAAAAGTGTGAGAAACACATAGCCCATATTTCCCTCATAAAATACTGGGATGAGACAGATTTAAAAAAAAAAATTCAGAAGTGCTCTTTTTTCCTCCCCAAATACACTGCTATATCTTTAAAGAAGGGAAATGTTAGGATACAGGGGAAAAGACAACAATTCCAGTCTCAACATTTTTGCTGTGACACTGAAAGAAAAGTGCAAGAGCAAGGTTATAGCTCTGCAGAGTGTAATGCCTCTTTCTAGAATAAATTATTTAAAGGAATCTGATCAACCATTCACCCTGTCATGTGACCTCAAGTATGGGCAAGACTTTTCTCACTGAGTCTGGAAATCTTTAAGACCACACATGAAAAAAAATTCAATGGGAAAAGTAGCGTGGTTGAAAGTCAGCTTGGGCTTCACCAATTGATTATTCTGGCATTTCTGTTGTCTAGAAGATAGGTTGAAAAAAATGGCAAAAATCTCTTGAAAAATCTCTTGAACATCAAAATAATATTTGCTACTGTCCATATGCTGGGGAAAAAAAATTGCCTGTATTTGGAGAGGTGTGATTACGCCAAGAACCATAGGGCATGTAAAGGCTAATGGAAGGGAAAGCAATTGTGGTGAAGATTAACCTTTCTCTAGATTCAACACCTCCCTTTTAATGAATAATACATCTTGAAGCAGACACATTTTTGTATTTTCACTAGGCTCTCGATTTAAAAAGTTTTGGGTATTTCCTTAAAGTCGACAGAATTTGGATATGAAAAAGCTGAATGCCCTTTACAGTCTGGGGGATACAGAGAGAGGGTGAGAAGACATTTAGCACTTGGGATTAAATAAGATTTTTGTCTCTAAACTGGCACTCATCAGCTAGAGATGACAAAAATTAAGATGGGTAGAAGATGCCTGTGATCCATGGCATGTTGGGAAAGTCTAATACAGTCCCACAGTCTGCCAGAACAGAAAAGGGGGACAGTCGCAGTAGAAAAAAATCCTGACGTAACTGTATCCTAATATTACATCACCTAGGTCACCTGAAATATTGGTGGCTCAAGTTTGAAAGAGTAACTCAGGCTGGAACACAAGTGAGGAAAGGCCACCAGTGTGATCAAAGATGTGATGTGCTAGCATGTTATGTGGGAACACGGGATCATGGAGCAAGCCTTCCCCAGTAAAGGCAAGGCATCTGCTGCTTTGTTTGATGGGTCTTGGTATATTTGTGAGTGTGATTGTGATAGGTCTGCCTGCAAAAGCAGGCAACAGACTTGATCTCTCAAATTCTGCTCTGGCAATGTGTTTCTAGGCAACCCAGAAGATAGGGGTGGGAGAGGCCACCGATTATTGCTATTGAAGCACAATCAAAGGCAGAGTCTAAATGGACCCTTATTTCACAGAGAAATGTTCCAAAGATATGAAAGTCCATAAACCTCTAGACACATACACAGGTCATCACCACATACTACCATCACAGACAGTGAAGCTGTAGGCATGAGACACTGAGTGATCTAACCTGCTGCTGAAGGCTGTAGAGTTTTCTGTGTCATCTTTTATGTTTGTTTCGGATTCTTCAAAATAAAAAGTTCAAACAGACTAGTATCTTAGCCAGCAAAAAAAAAGAAAACAAAACATAAAACCAGAAAAAAAACCAAAAAAAAAACCCAAAGAGCAACCACCTCTGAGGATCTGTCAGAACTTTAAATGATAAACCAAATAGGAACAAGAGCATAAATACTTTAAGTTTGAACTGCAGCCAAGCAATGTTCACCTATGTGTAAGCACATGTTGTGCTGTATCAGGACTTCAGAATTTTGTGTTCAGTAGGTGTCAGTGTTGTTGAATCTTATAAATCGTAATAATGTTTTCACAAAGTTAAACTGCTAATGAATGAAACTGCAGAATGATAAATATTATTTGGCATTCCCATGTGCTCTTGGAAGTAAGATTTTATGGCTACTGCCCAGGATCACAGGTATTAAAAAACAGGTTTAATGGATGTCAAGGCCAGTTGAACATTTTTAGGGGTTACCAGTACAAAACATAGGAATGATGAGCCCAGATTTCTGCTTTTCTATACATGTGGAAACTTCCAAGCAAAACATTTTGTGTTTTGTGTAACAAATTTTAACATTAGCTTTAGATCAGCTCTTTTTCAGGCAAGAAGACTAGAGTCAAAGCTCTTGTCCACCACCATCTTTCCTTCTCTATCTCTCCCAGTCATTTTACAATTCAGGACTGTGAGTTTTCAATTTTTGTTCCTCAAATAGTGCAATGTATTGATTTTGTTACCTCTTTTCTTTTTTTGGTCTCTGCTTATCTTTTCCAGAAAATTGCTGCTCAGGGTCATATAGCTTCATTTTTCAAAGAACTCTGAAACACTTCTCATGGTGTATTTACTATTAGTGTATTAAAAGTGGATAGAAGCATTTGAGGAAGTTCAAAAATTCATATATGAAATTTGGGGTCACCCATATTAAGAAACTGGCATCTGCAGTCTAAGAAAATGGAATGAAGAATTAGATTCAGGGGAAAAAAGTAACAAATGCTGGTTGCTGCAGATTTAGGTTTTTCAGATGATCAATATCCCCTTAGAAGGAAAGTTCTTTTAATGCTTGAAGCAATACAGAACACACATTGGAAACCCCAAACTTCAGTATGGGATTGAATAAGTGTAGAAGGAATCATAGGATCTGTGTCTGACACAACCATAATTAAGAAGTGAAATAAAGGGATTGGAATATAAAGGACAAGAACCAGGCAATTCTAACTCTCTCATCTAGGCTTTAGGTTTCCCACTGATGCCACTGGCACCATTGGCCTGGTGTACTTTGCTGGGTGCAGGTGGCACCTTTCCTTCAAGCCATCCTTGCCAGTAACTGCTCTGCACTCCATTATGTTGATTCTTAAAGGCTTGCAATAAGGAAGTCTAGAGAAGAAAATGTTAACCCAGTTTGTGTCCTTTGCAGTAATAACTATCAGTATTGTGTCTCCCTGTCAAGCAACATCCTCTTCTTTTTGAGAAGTAAAAGCGAAGCTTTTCTCTGGCATCATTAAATAAACTTCATAACTTAGTTCTTTCCTTAAGAAGTACTGGAGTGTAGTTTTGATTGAATTTTGTGTTTTTCCTGAGCTCCCTCTGTGTGCTTTTTTCCTTAGCTAGGATATTTCCACACAAGCCTGCTTCTCTCATCACTTTGCTTTCTTTTCTATTCCCTTTATGATGCCTCTCTCCTAGAAAAGCATTTTAATATCTTGAAGGGATGTCCTCTCTAGGAGGTCTTGACAACTATATTTGCCCATTTATTTGTAGCATCTGTACTTCATATTTCTAACAGTCCACCTTTGCCAGCATGGGGGTTGACCAAGCTCATCACAACACAATAAAATAAATGAGCAAAGGCCACCACAGTTCTGTTTTGTAAGCACAGTGTGGTTGGCAGGCTCTCAACAGCAAACACATGTTATGCTGCTACCTTTTATGTGCGTTCATTAAACTCATCATACCTGCACCAGAAACTAACTGGCACTGTTATCCTGCTTTGCTGTGCATTCCTGCTTTTCTCTTACCCATTTGGATATTTTTAAAGCCTGTGATTCTACAAGATATTTATCACATGCCTCCTTCACCTGTGCCAGAACTCTTTCTCGCCATATCATTGCCTGTGACAGTGTAACACCAGGGAGAGAAAATTAATGCTGGTAACATAGAACTTATTTTTTCAGGGAAATACCTTTAATTAAAAAAGAGACAGCACCTGGCTGAAGTAATAAAAAAAAGGTATTTATTCTGAGGCTGGAGAATGCAGACAGAATTCAGCCTTCATTGTGGGCCACCTTGGGTCCCAGTTGAATAAGAAGTTAAAGAATCAATGACAAAACCACATACTGCACAGATCAGTAAAATCAGGTACGTGACTGTGTCCTTGTTTGGTCTAAAAAATACTAAAATTTAGATTAAGTATATCATTTGAGTTCTGTTAAAATACTTCGATGCACATGAATTAACAAAGACAAGTACATTGACAGCCAAGATTTATTACCAAAGTGTGTTGAGTCTTTACAGCTTTGACAGTTGTTTCTTTTTTTTCCACAGTGTATCAAGTGTTTTAAAAATTTCTATCCTTTCCAAAATGCTAGATTGAAAAGATCAGGAGGTATATGAACTTTTCTTTACAAACCATTTATTTTACTATTCTTCCTGTATAAATCTTGAATTGGAGCATCATAGAATACTTTGTGTTGTAAGGGATCCTAAAGATCATCTTGTTCCAATTCCCCTGCCGTGGGCAGGGACACCTCCCACCAGACTAGGTTGCTCAAAGCCCCATCCTACCTACCCTTGAACACTTCCAGGATGGAGCATCCACAGCTTCTCTGGGCAAGCTGTTCCAGTGCCTCAGCTCCTCACAGAAAAGAATTTCTTCCTAATATCTAATCTAAACCTATTCTCTGTCAGTTTGATGTCATTCACTTTTTTTCTATGCCCTTGTAAAAAGCCCCTCTTCAGGTCTCTTGTAGGTTCCCTTCAGGTACTGTCGGGGTCTCCAAGATCTCCCTGGAGCCTTCTCTTCTTTAGCCTGAATAACCCCAGCTCTCTCAGCCTGTCTTCATGGGAGAGGTGCTCCAGCCCTCTGATCATCTTTGTGGCCTCCTTTGGACTCAACCCAGCAGGTCCATGCCCTTCCTATCTTGAGGACTCCAGAACTGAATGCAGTACTGCAGGTGAGGTCTCACCAGAGCAGAGCAGAGGGGCAGGGTACTGGCCCTAACCCTGCTGGCCACACTGCTCTGGCTGCAGCCCAGGATGTGTTTGCCTTTCTGGGCTGCAAAGGCACATGGCCAGCTCATGGTAATCTCCTTGTCCACCAACATCTAAAGTCTTCCTCAGGACTGCTCTCAATCCATTTTCTGCCCAGCCTGTGTTTGTGCTAGGGGTCACCCCATCTTCCATGAACTTGTAAAAAGTCTTTAATAAGAAGATAATTGCTTCCAAAGACTTTGTCATAAGTGGAAAAAAGATAAACTGTGTAATGCAAGGGCATCTGTATCTGCTAATATTGAGAGCATATTTTCATATTTAAACTGACATAGTGAAGTTGCCTAAGACATGAGTCAGAGATCACTCTATAAATTGAAGTCACAAATATTGCTCAATAAATGCCAATTTGCACCTTAAGTGAGACCCCTCCAAATCCGTTGTCACCTCTGACTCTGTGCAATGCTCACAATGACAAAGTCCAAATATTTCCTAAGATTTTCAATAGTTCATAAAGCGACCAGCTCACATTTATAACAATTACTATTTGATGAGCTCTCATTTCTATTCAGAGAGGCAAAGGGCAAGGTTGTGAGAATGGTTAAAACATAGAAGAAACAAAAAATCCCCAACAAATGCTTTTACTTTTGTCTTGTGCAGGTTTTCCTTGAGGCCAGACAGAGAGACAGAGTTTAGTGTAACAACACCGAACCTCAGACCTAAGCAGGGTTTTCATCAGTTACCTTATGTGGGCAAGATCTCTGGGAATGCTTTTTTCCTGGATCATATAGTGCAAGAAAAGCAGACAACACCCTGAACTGACAGCACAGATGCACCTTGCAGATAAAGGTGAAATGGAACCCAGTACCTCATAAGCATCCCCTGATATTCCAGATGAGGGACAGTTTCATGGCCTTCAGGGCTGGAAGAGATAGGATTAGTGTACAGCATCGTGCTCAAAGCTGCAATTTTATTTGCCTTTTTTGTGCCTTGTCACACCTTGGAGTTGTGGGAAGCATTGTTTATCCTTTGTTTGACAACAATTTATGTAAAGGCATTTTCCCTTAATGTTTGTCCAGACCTTTATCTCAGCAGTGGAGAATCTAATTTATTGCAAAACAATAAGAGAACAAAGTAGAAGGTGACTGTAAAACCAAAATTATTGGCAGGGGACAGTCTTGTACCTGAAACTACTCAGACTTTTTAAGGTGCAGAGTTTCAGGTTGTGTCAGTGCATTTTCAGTGAAACAAAACTGCATTATTTTCTGTGAAATAAAAAACAAAACCCGCTTTCATGGACTACTGTCCTGACAAGATGAATCAGAGACCCTTCAGGAGGGCTCTGCACAGAGCACAGCCTCTCCAAATGGGCAAGGTGAAGTTAAATGGACCCAAAACCTGCATGGGCACAGAAGTGACAGTGCTGCAGTAATGGAACTGAATCTCATAACGGGAATTTTGCCCTTTTTTAATGCCTATATCTCTTTGTTTTGATGACACAGGAGGACCTTTTAGGCTGCCCATGGTCACTAAGCATATGAAGAAACTGCAGGAGTTTCAAGCATATCCTTGTGACTGGCTGAAAGGAGAGCTCTGAAGTAGTTTCAATGACATTTTAGGACAGGAAGAGCACCTCACTGTGCAGGACAGTGCAGCCACTGTGCTGTGCCCAGAGTGTGAAACATCTACCAGACAAACCAGAATGCTTCAGAAGGGCCAGGGTGCAAGTCCACCCCTGAGCAAGCAGATCAAAGTTCTGCAGTGAAGATTGGAGAAGGGGAGGTGCTCACTTGCAGTCTGTCACTGCATTTTCCCTTGGGAAGAAGTAGCTAAGAGATGGGAGAGAGTAGCTTTCCCAATGGCCTGGGAACACCCTTGCAGTGTAAAGATAAAGAGGTGAATTTCTCCCCTACTCAGGGGAATGTTTAAGTGTCCCAGTGAAGATGTTTTGCCTTGTGTGTTTGCCCCAGAAGCAAATCTTGAACATTTCTGCAATGACTTATGGGGTGGTTGTACTTTAGGAAGCTACAGATATTTTGGGCATTTCTCCTCTCAGCTAAGGATCCCTAACTGAGTGGGAAAGCATGGACCAAATTGGTATAAATTATTCCAATAGAGATAGATGCTCATGAGGTATGTTGGCCGAATCTCTGTGAGTAAGCTTAGAGTTCAGAGATCAGTTGTACAGACACAGTGTTTTACAAGTGTTGGCTGTTGTCAGTGAGGCTCTAACAAAACACCCTGCAAAACATACTTATAAAACCCTTGAAAGCCATTGAGGGTATGTTGCTGATGGGGAGAATTTTCCATGTGATATGATAAACTTTAAGGAGAAGAGGGTAGGCTCACCTTTATTTTCTTTTTAAATTAAGGTTGACAAAAACCATGATTTTTTTATAAATATGTATGTAATTGGTGGCATGGCAGACTGCCATGTTCTGTTTTACCTTGAGCACTGATAACAGAAAACATGTTACACAGGAGATTAACATTATCTTTCCAGGAAAGCATAGTACCAGCTTTTTTTGTGCTTAAAGTCTGTACCAATGGCAATATCTGTGGCAGGTGGTCTCCCACATGGCTCAGAGCCTAACAGTGTTCATACCACAAAGGCCAAAATTGTCTTGAAGACTGCAGGCCTTCTCACACAAAGTTTACTCCTTCTCTTTCTGGCAACAAAGCCATGCTTCATGAACTGATTTTTTAGTTTTCTGCTGTAGAGGAGGCCATGGGAAGGGGCCTGAACTGAGTAGCTGCTGTTGTCTAAACATAAAATTCTAACTGAGATAAATCATTGATATGTACTTCTGGTTAGGGTAATTTAAAGGATGATTCAGGAGTTCCTGATCTTGGCAGCTGCACAGGTAAAAGTCTGTATTAGGCAGACTTCTGACTCACTGTAGCCCAATATCATTCAGAATCTTCAATCTGAAAAAGTCTATTATTTAATAAGCCAAGTAATGAAAAGGCCATAAAGGCTTCATGATGTCACCACTAAACACATAGACACATTCAAGACGTTGGGACTGCAGCTACCTCTTCCATGTTTAACAAAACACCAAGAGACAAACTGATAAGTGTGGATACATCTCATCAAGAATTTGAGGCTTGATGAGAAGCTTGCTTCTGGAAGCTCTCCACCCTCACCACACCTTGACCTGCCTACTGGAGTGGTTTTGGGTTGCAAAAGCAGGCACCTCTCACGTGAGTAAAACCCAGAAGTATCACTCCTGCAGCCCTGCAGGAGCTATGGTATTCATTCCATGGGAGCAGACTGTGAATGGTTTGCACTAAATCCTTCAGCCAAAGAGGTATGAAGTGGTAGTGCCAACTTTCTGTAGATCTGCTCCTCAGTAAACTTGCTAATACAAGCACAGTCTATATGTCACCTCTGTGATTCTGGGGCCAACTACATTCAAGTAGTTACAAATCTTTTTCACTTCCTTAAGGTCTGGATCAGGCACCATATTCACAGCCTTCTATAAGCAAGCTCTTTGAGTGACTTTGTAATACATATAGTGGCTTGAGAAAGAGAGGACAGAATTGCTGAAGCCTGAAAGGCTAGATCCATCAGTATTTCGAAAGTTTTCTTTACCTTAAGATCAGCTATCAGCTGAAATGGCTACCTGAGATCTGTTGAATGAGAACTCATAAATCACATAGAAGCAGGAAACTTTTTCCTGACAGCTGATCTGCTATGCTTTGGAGCACAAGTGTGAGAAGGCCTCTAACATATATCTGCCAGTATAACTTGTCAGCCCATTCTGAGATGCTTTCAGTGGAAAGACTGCCATGCTAACTGCAATCAATTTAGACTGATACACAGCAAATGAATGTGTTTACCTGGCATTTTTGGCACAAACATAAACTTTTTGTTAAGTGCATTCAATATAATTGTATAATGGCATGTAGCATGCAGTTTCAATAATTTATTTGATATAATCCTAGTTCTATTTTTTATCCTTAAAAATAGATATAGTGTTGCAACTTTAAAGTAAAAGTCACCTGTAAGTTACTTTGTTGTGGATGTGTGATGAAAATCCTGAGAGCCTCAGAAATTGAATGTTGGCAGCTATGAGATTTCATTTTACTCATTGACAATTCGATGCAAATGTGAGCCAAAGCAGTTGACACAGTATTACTCATATCTCACATGCCACTGCTGAAAAAGGTGTCATAAAAATGAATCACCTCTGCCCTGACATTATTCGTGTTGTCTATAATATCCATGCATACAAAAAACAAAATCAAAATACATGGAAATTGAAACCAAGTGAAAAGGCAACATTTCCACTGCTCTGGACTGCTTCTCTCTAATGCCAGTGTACAAGAAACTCCTAATAAATATGGTGGGGATTACCTGAGCCCTCAGGGGACTTTTTATGAAGACTTTCCTTAAGCTGAACTCATGCTAATGTTCCATGTAATTTTCATCCGTGTGCATCTGGAATGACCTTCATTTCTCAGCCAGAGGTTTTAGCAGGAGAGAGGGAATAAAGACTGCCTGTGGACAGCTGAAGTTAAAATACTTCACATGGCCCAAGGTAATGCTCTATCTCATGTTTGGATAGGTGTGATTTGAAACACATGGTGGAGCCTGATAAAGGACAATTTTCAGAAGAGGGTCTATTTTATGCCAGTGAAGTATTTTAACTCTTCCAGGGGTGACTGATGACTTGTGTTGAGTTTCTTCTCCAACTCACCCTAGGCAGGAGTATGTTTTTTCATGATTACAGTGAGTGAGTAGAGCTAGACATCCCTAGGTCAAAGACACCCCTTTCAAACAGGCATTGCCATATGTATTCCACAGTAAAGGGAAGGTGCACTGTAGAAATGATGAGGTTTAGGAAAAAGAAAAGTTTGTTGGGCAAGGAATGTGCTGGTGACACCCAGCCCCGATACAAATACACTGTCATTTATAACAGTGGCACTCCTTCCTAAAGGGGACCTATAAATATAAAAGGACTTGTCTGCCTTCTTTTTCAGTAGAATTCTCAGCTGATCACTTCACATAAACACTAGACTTTTACTCAAGAGATTACTTCATGCCTAGAGGCACAAAGCTGCTCTGTGTGCCTCTCTGAGCCCTCAGACAAAATGTTCCTGAAATGCCACTTTTGCCATGGTTGCAAAGCTGAGTCTTCCATAGCTGGCAGCAGCTCTGCCAGCTGCGGGTGGATGGAATAACAAATAGATTTGCTTCTGGGGCTGGAACCAAACTGCTCAATTACCCTTCTTTTGTCCTGTGGTTGGATACCCACCGGTTTCCTCAGCACTGCTGGGAGCCCCGATGGTTTAAGCCTGTGGCATGGCTTTTCAAGTTTTGATACCATCAATTTGGTGTGCCAAATGTCACCTTGCAGGGACTTCTCTGCACTGGAGGATGCTGTTCTGTGAGCTGACATGCTGCATAAATATTACTGTTCATTTCACTGCTGGTAGTTTTAATACACATTTCTTAAGCCCCACAATCAAGCTTTACCTCAATATAACTAGAAATGGTTGAAATGCTCAATTTTGAAGATACATTCATGCTTTAAACTGTATGTAGCCTTCGTCGAACTGAAGGCCAATCTGTAGTGTCACTGACACAACAGACCCACATATCTGTTCTTTCATATTATTGTAACTTTTTGAACAAGCTGTTAGATTTTTTGTTGTGAATTCTGGGTTTATGGCAGCTAGTCTAAGCACTACTAGGCACAGCATGCCACTGAATTCACCCTCCTTCTAAAAAACTCTACTGCAACTTTATCTATTTCAAGATTTGACTGCCTAATAGTTTTCTCTCCTAAATTATCAGCATTTTCTTTGCAATCAATTGACAATTGTACATTGGTAGCCATTAAAATATTACATCAGAGCCCTTAGAGGTCAGTTCCAACACTAAGTGAACAACCTGGTCATACGTGAGCTCTTGATGTAACTTGACCTTCCTGTTGCAATTCTGCACTGACTACTGAGAAGCCTACTCAGGAATGCATTGCTAATTCATTAAAGAAATATAATATTTTAAATAATTTAAAATCCTATTTTAGAACTCTGAATCTAGTGTTTCTCTGCAAATGGTGTCATACTGAATTTTTTTTTTTTTTTTTTGCTTTTAATGTTTAGGATGTTAATAAAAAAAATTCTTCTCTTGTTAACTGTCATCGAATTGTAATGGGCTTAGGCTTTCTAAATGCTTAAGAGTAATGATAATTGCAGTGAATGCAGTCCATCTTTTTCATGTACATTTTTAATGCAAATAGAATAGATTCCTTTATGATAACAGAAATTATTATAATGCTGGCTGAAAATGAATACATTTTTGCTATAGTATATGTGTTAATACATTCCTAAAATTAAATTGCAGGCATTTCAGTCTTTAAAAAACTCTTCAAAAATTGAAATATATTGGATAATACAGTATCTATTATGCATTATAGCATACTAAAAATGCTCATACAGTCATACTGTTCAATAAACTGAATTTACTAGCCTCACAGAAAAGCACTACAGAGTTTAATAGAAAAAGGTAACTTTTTTTTACATGCTTTTGTACTTTTCCATGTGATGTAGCAAAGAATTAATGCTTGTGGGAGGATGGCTCAGAGTTGCAGATAGGATATAACAGTGCCTGGAGTTTAACTCAGCGAAGCATTTATGCATGTGCTTGTACTGGAGTAAGAGTCATCCCACTGAGCTTGAATGGAGACACAGATGTCCTCATTTCCTATTGAACTTCAGGAGAGAGGGTCATGATATGCACTACTTCCCACACAGCAAAACGTGGAGAATAAGATATTCTGGCACTGTGATGGGTTCAATGTGAAAAATTGGAATTTTGGAAGTGGTAGATTTCTACAGTCTCATTGTGCAGCTTTAATTTCCAAGCTGTCTGAGGTTAGGCTGGTTCTCTTTCCTTGCATTGTCTACTGAGGCAGCAATCTTGGCTGAGTTGGGCTGTCTGTGACCACAGAGATTCCTCTCCAACTGCATCATACAAATGCAGAATAATTTAAGTTGACCTGATCGAATCTCTGGTTTCAAGCAGGGCCAGGTTCAGAGTCAGATCAGATCGCTGAAGAATCAATATAAAACACAAAATCAAGCTGACAGTGTTTTTAGCTCACAGTAGGCAGTGTAAAAGGAAGGCCATTGCTGGTGCTCAATCTCAGACAACTGAAAACTTGCACAAAGGCTGAAAATGGTGAAACCAACAGTTAACACTTATTGCCATGGGTTACTGTACCCTCAGCTTCACAGTCTACCACAGCCTTTTTCAATTGGAGCATTTTTCCTAAGGAAAATTTGCACTTATTTTTAAAAACAGTATTTCATGGATAGTTTTTTGCCACAGTTTATTGATAGAAAATTATACTTCAGGGAAGGCCACCTTCCTTTCAGACAACTGAATCCTTTGTGGAAATTTCCCTGTGTGTGTGAATGCTGGTTTAATGCTTCCCCTGCAGCCTCTCTGGTCATGGGCCTGGCAGTCCAAAAGGTGTGTTAAAATGATGGCAGGCTATACAAACACATGTATTGAAGGTAAAGAATAGAGGAAAAGTCTAACCTTGCTTTTTTAGGTGTTCCTCTCTCTTCTCTCACCTTACAACTCTTCCCATATGCACAACAAGAGTTTGGATGTCATTATGCAAGGTGCCAAAGTGCTTGTCCTTCCTGGAGTTTCACCTTGGCTGCCTTTTGAGGCAGATTCTCAGCCACTTGAAGCCACTCAAGCTGTACAGTGAGGTGACACCAGGAGCCCTGTTGAAGATCCCAGAGCAAGAAGGTGTTGAAAATGTGGGAAACAACACACACATCTCTTTTAAGAGGTCAGTGCTCTCTGGTGCAAGGAACAAACCTCCCTGCTTCATTATGGGCCCCAGGAGGAGGCAGGAGGCAGGAGGAGAAGAAAATGCATTTTATTCAGGAAAAGTTCTGGACATGTTAATACAAGCAGAAGTATTAATTTGGTTTTTTTTTCTTTTCTCTATGGCTGACCTGGTGTAGAAGTTTGCCTTCACAGGCTTCTATAGAGGCTCTATTGATTAATTAGCTAAAATGCAGGTTTATCAATATTATAATGACAGAACACTGTTGATTACTTACGGAATAACATTAACCTCTGCCACTCATGGAGGGCCAAAAACCAGATGGGAGCTCTACCTAGGAAGGATGGAAGCAGCTGCCTTGCTCAATGGGACAGTGAAAGGGAGGTAGGAGCAGACTTGGAGCAGGGGAAGGATTTTTGAAGCAGCCATCACAAGGGAAATTTTGCTCTTTTGACTCACTAATTCCATGAATGATAATACTTTTTCTCTGGCTGACTTCCTGATCAGATCAGCCTCGTGGCATTTAGCCTCAGGCTTGAAATTAAGTGCAGTTGCTTAAGTGCTTTTCTGAATTGCATCAGTAGAAGGGCTGATCCCAGGTCCATTGAAGTCAACAGAAAGGTCTCAATCCAGCCCTGAGGAAGCCAAAGCAGAGATGATTAGTAGCCTTAATGGATGCTGCTACCCAAACACAAGGTTTTGGCTTGTGTCCTCAGTCATAATGCTGAAACTCCTATTCACTGTGGGGGAAAAGCTAAACCCAAGACTTCATCCTGTATTTTAGTTATTTAGCTTGTATTAGTTACTGATAAAGATCATGCATTCTGATAGATATTCTTCAGAATGTTTTTTTAAAAATTTTTTTCTAAGGAACACAGATTACTTTGTGCTTATCTGGCAGCATAGCTTGTGTGTAGAGGCCAAAAATAATTATATTGACTCCTGCTGGCTCCCCTTTAGAAACAAAAACAGCAGCCCATGGTTAGTTCTTTCTCAGAAGTCAGGGAGAAAAATTTTCAAGATGGGAAGTGTGATATGCACCAGCACACTTGTGCTCACAGCTAATAAATACAGGATTCCTTCTTTTCAGTTTTGGTTTCAGGAGCAACTGCTTTTAGAACTGCCTTATTTAAGTGGGCCCGTTGTGATAAATACAGTATAGATAGAAGACCTCATGATATCTTAATTTGTCCAGCCCTGAAACAGGTAGTATAGATAACAGTCTAGGATTTTATGTGAAGCAAGTGTATCTCAGAGTAACTTTATTGTGCTACAGTTTCAATTACTTTTAAAGCCAAGAGTTTTCTTATTTTCTGCTTCCTAGCTAAGTACTCCGAGAAAACAGAAGTCTCTATGAGAGCTTTTCTAAGATGCCAAATATTCGTAGTGTGTGTAAATTTACCTAGTGTATAAGCTTATATATATTGAAGATTTGTGCTTAGGAAATGATGAGATGACTCTTAAATGGTCAGCTAGGGCACTGAAGTATGTCAGCAAGAAAGCAAGAAAGCCCATTTCTGGTTTCCTCACTGGCAAAGAAGGTCTGTCAATTAGCCAGTACAACGGAGCTGTGCAAAAATACCTTCGTCAAAGTAAGCTACTGCTAATTACTAAGCTGCTTTCAGAGGCAGGTTTTTAAACATTCAAATTCCATAGTAAATATGGTGTTCCTGCTCCTAGACCTCTCCTTATCCTTCTTCTCCACTGCTTCCCCTGCAAAGGGAACTACTTTCATGTTTTATTTATCTGTCAAAGAGCTTTGCAATAATGGGTTCTTTAAGTCCCCTTAATGCTGACATCTTTGCACAACTTCAAAATAGCACAGAAAAATGATAGTGTCCTCCTGGTGCTGGGGCTCAGCATGAAATTCCTGTCACAGTGTTGGTTGTTGCAGCATTTCTCTGAGCTTAGGGATGTTAGCTGGCAGGAGATTTCCTCTCTTAACAGAATTTTTAATTTTGGTTCAAAGCAGGGGTATGCAGACAAGGAGCCCCACTGGAGTCTGCATGGGGAGGAGGGCCCATTTCAAATTCTAGACTACCTTGGCTGCTGCCACCACAAACTTCTCAAGAACCATTCCCTTGTTGGGAGAAACGGGAATGGGAAGGAGGAAAAAGGAAGCTGGCTTTCTGAAAAAGTTTTTTCTCCTTTCACCAAAGCTTCTCTTCTGGATGTCTGAGGGTTTGTGGGAACTGTCTCTGTTTCCTATCTTCTCTATTCCCATCAGTATTAGCTTCCCATTGTTATGCTTATTGGGGTTGTTGTGGAATTAGCACAGGCAGTGCCAGGTAACAGGGAATTCCCTACACCTGCTTTCCTGTTGTGACATATTAGCACTCTATGACAGGCAGCAGGGGTACAGATTCTCATTTACTTTTAGTGTATGAAAGCTTTACTCCATCACATCAGGCTGCCCTTCAGGGATAATTAGGAAAAAGTAGCTCTTATTCTTCCTCCATTGAAGGAGTAGCTTTGATTTTGCAGCCAGGCCTTCAGGGTAAGTTTCTTGCATGGAGTCTGTACGTATTCAATCATCCTCAGAGACCTCCCTCGGTTACACTGGTGTAACCCCCTGCAACTGATGCAGTTCCTGGTGATTTATCCACCATGAGAGAGGTGTGTGTCCTGGACTCTCCTCTCTCTCTGCTGCTTTCCAAACAATGAGCTAAACAAATGCTTCAAACCAGAAGCAGTAGCCATTTGTTTATCAAGAGTACCTATCAGTTTCTTGCAACAATGCCCATGGGTGTTGTTACTTTTTCTCTTTCCTTTTTTTTTTTTCATTCTCTGAGCAGCCCCAGATTTTCCCACACCAATAAATGTGAGTTATACATCTATCTAGGACTGGGAGAATATCAAAAGTGCCTGGCTCCTTATTTGTTGTATCTGGCTCTGTTCCAGGCAGCTGATTAATTTTGATGATTCAGAATCTTTGGCAATAGACCACTGAAAATATGAAAAAATATACAATAAAATATATTGAAAGCAACTTGAAATGTCAGGTAGAATTCAGTGCAAATAATGTACCCATCAAAGGAGATTAATGACATTTCTACACAACACTTCACTTCTTCTGCATTCTGGATGGGCAAATAACCTGTTATTCTCACAATTAATCATGGCTATAGATGTGGGTATTCTTTGCATCTGACAGCCTATGCTTTCATACTTTTTCCATTACATGTGTGCTTTTCCTCCTTTTTATTTATTTCTTTGTATCATTCAAACTGTCCTTTGGCTTCTCCTGCTTGCTAGCACCTCTCATTTGCAGGTGGCTCTTCCCTTCCTGCAATCCTTTATTTTGTGGTGTGGAACATGTTTTTTTTCTGAAAGGATTTCTTTTTTTAAAAGGATTATTTGCTTTGACTAGGTTGGGAAAGAAATTGTGTTTTTCCCTTAGAGTTGTTTTTCAACTGACTCTTATGTGAGGGTCACCTTTGCTAAAAGAAGAGGAATCAAAATTACTCCTCCCTGGTATGGTGAGGATGTCAGGCACGGGTGGTGGTGTCATGTCTTCACTCAGTCTATAAGACTATCTAAACCAGATGAAAATCAGGTTAACTCCTTCCCAGCTGGTGGATTTTGGTAAAGAAACTTCTCACACCATTTTTGCATTCTCCTTGTAGCTGGTGAAAATGGCCAAAGAGATCTGAGGACTAACAGACCAATGTTGCTATAATAGGTGAGTTTCACAATGGAGAGCTTGAAAAACCATAGCATTGTTGACAAGTGATTTTGTCAGAAAACGCTTGAATAATTTTTTGTTCTTTTCCCTTGGAGATGTAGAAAAAGGCCATGGAAGTGTTTCAGGCTTGCCATAAATCAAATGTAATGACCCTCAGGGTAAGGTAAGATAATGTCTAAAAGGGCTGTCATGTAGGTTTTGGTATTAATCTGGTTTTATTGGGGAAATGCAGGTCGTCAGTGAGAACCCACCTCAAAATTGGAAAGCAGGGCTTTCAGGTCAGGGACAAAATTATTTTGTTCTTTGTTTTATTGGCTGCTAGTTCAGTAACACTGTCAGGTTTGTATGTGGCTGGGACAAGAACAGAGCAGGAGGTGCCCTGCAGTGTCACCTGGTATCACACCTGCCAACCATGACATCCTGCCCTTTGCCTACAGGAGAGCGTCTCCTGTCTGGTCTCACCTGGCTCACCAGCACTCTCGAGGGAAACAGCAAGTCCCAAAGGAGAGCTCTTCATTGCTTATACAGCACTCTGCAATGAAATAGGCTCCTCCCTTTCCGCTAAGGTGCTGCTTTTAGCTATAGCAGAAACTTGACCTCTTTTTGCATTATGCTTCCTTACTGCCTGTTGTCTCATGGATTTTTACTCATATTTGCCTCCTTTCCATTTCCCCTATTTTCCCTGTCCTTCACCTTAAAACCATACTCCTTTGTTAACTTATTTGTCCCTTTCCTTTGCTATAACAATATATATTTCTTGGTCAGTGCCCTTGTCGTTTACATTTTGCTTTGACTTTGGAGTTTTCTTTGGCTTAGCACTTCTATGCTCCTTTTTGTCATCCCTCCTTTTAATTGCTCCTTCTGTTCTCAGTAAGTCACACTATCCTGTTGATCCTCCATACTTTTTATTTATTTTCTCCTTTTAGTCTCCTCAGGTCCCTTCATTCTCTCACTTACAACACTTTTTCTTCTAGTTTCCTTTACTGGAAACTTCACTTGAATATTTCAGAGCTCCCTTTAAATATTTCATTTCCAGGAGAATTTGAGGATGCTGTCATGTCTTATGATTTACTGCAGGTCTGAATATTTTCAAAGAGCAATATTTCTGGGTTGTAGCCAAAGCACCAAGCCCTTCATTGCATTATGTAGTCTGGTTAGATGAGATGAGTGTGAGAACCAGCTCCATGTTTCAGGCATGCAGCTTGAGCCTAGATCCCCAGAGGCCCCTGGAGAGAGTTTTTAGCTCAGACCCAGCCAGAGAGATACACTAAAAGTTGGTAGAGGTGGCAGTGTGGGAACACATCAGCAGCTGGTTCCTCATTTATCTCTCTTGGAGTGTCGGGGCCAGCAGCTGTGCTGCTGTGACAAGTCTCTGCACGGTGCGCGGCCGCCCTTTGCTCCGGCTTCCAGGGGCTCGGCCGCGGGCAGGCACATCCACATGTGCCTCCGCCACACCTGCTCTGCGGAGGGGGCTCGAACCAGGGCTGTCCTGCTCCCAGGGGAGCCGCTCTTCCGAGGAGGATGGGGGAGCTGCTTGCTCCTCCATCCAGCTGTGAGCAGCCTGTCATCGCTGCTCCCAAGTGGGGATCTCTCTTGGAGGGTCAGGAGGAGTTCGTACAGGCGCCAGATTTTGCAAGAGCAGAGCTCTGCCTGCGGGGAGCCTGGGAGATGACGAGATGAGAGCCGAGTGCTGCCATCCGCCGTGGTGTTCCATTAAATGCCAGCTTGCCCGTGCCGGGGAGTGGAGGCGGGGGACCCCCTCCCCGCTCCCTCCGGGATGCTGGGGAGCCAAGGACGGGCAGACAGGACGGCCTCCTGCTGCTGGGAAATGCTTCTGGACGAAAGAGGCGGCATTTGGGAAAGGTGGGAATAGCAGGGCAGGACGAGGGCTGCAGGGATGGGTGGGCTGAAGGCAGGGGTGTCCGCTGGAAGGTTTGTTCCCGAGTGTGCGGGCCTGGGGCAGTCACAGCGCTCCCCGGGCACCGCGGGCAGCCTCCTCTCCTGAGCGCAGCAGCCGCCAGTGCCCGCAGCGCTGCCTTCATTTATCTCTGCTGAAGTTCTGTCAAGAACTGCGGTTTTAACTGAGTGGGAGCTGGGGACTGCGAGGAGAAGCTTGGTGAGAACAGAGGCGCTTCCCCAGCTTGGACCTTTATTCCTTTTTGGCTGCCTTCCCACCTCCTTCTGCCTCCAAGGGTGTCCTCACCCTGAGGGAACCTGCGTTCCCTCCTGGCGCTGCCCTTCTCATTTCCTTCTCCTCCTGCCCACACACCGATGTGACTAGGAGTGCTCAGAGCCACGGTGTGTGGTGCCTGACCCAGGGGACAAGTTTCCTCAGAACCTAATCGTAAGAAATAAGTGAGAAAATTCTTTGCATGCTTCCCTCCCCTCTGCCCTCAGCAGGCAGGCAGGTGGGTGGTTTGGTTTCCCTCCCCGCCTCTGAAGCCTCTGAGCACCATCTCCTGCACCACCTCTTTTCCCAGTCTCCAAATTTCTTGCTTTCAGGCCCACTCGCTAAGTCTCTTTCCCTCAAATATGCTTCTTTCACAAATCCTTCTGATGGCTTGTTCTCATTATCTTAACAAACAATTAGAGAGTGGATCCGTCAATATAATTTCTAAGTTCTTTCCCCTTGCCTTTCAGCAGCATGAGTTATACCCTTGCTCTGTGACTGCAGCGTACCCCAGCTTTTCAAAAGATGGGGAAATATTCAAAGGTACCTAAAAACTTCCATCCTTCTGGCTTTGAGACTGTATAACTTTTTAAAGGAGATTATTAAGGCTGGCTGCAAAAAGGATAAAGTAATCAATTAAAAAAAAAAAGGTAACTGAGGGCTTTTAACTTATAACTTGGCTTTCCTCTTCCAGGATGAAATCACACAGTGGCACTGAAACCAGAAACATCTGATTTTTCAGTAGGTATATAGAACTTGCTGGATGCCTCCATCCACCCCTGGTGAGGGAAGGATTGTCTGCCTTAAAGCTTCACGTCCAGCAGAGCTCTGCTTAACTGAGGCACCAAAACCACCTGTGATGCTAGTGTGCATTGAACAAATGTTTAAAATAGGATAATGCTGGCTCTGCTGATAGTCACTGAGGTTCTGGCTAAGCTTCTTTTCAGTGAGGTTGAAAAGGATGCCACCTTGCACAAAAGGCATAAACATATATTTGTATGCAGAGTCTTGGATAGTTCTGAGATGATATTTGAATTTAAACATTCATTAAAACTGAAATAGCTTCAAGTCAGTGGGTGAGCTGGGAGAGACAGACAGATAATGCTACTGTGAATGGGGCCATATAGTGATGCTTTGCTCCCAGCAGATTGTGCAGATTCCAGTAATGTTTTGTCTTTATGTGTTTCTCACCTTCTGTCTTACCTCTTTAACTTCCTGAAGGAGCAGGGAAGTAATTGAAGGCTTTGCTGGCTTTCTAAGTTGTAAATAGCCAGGAGAGCCACAGTTTCAGGGTAGTAAAGTCGATTTCTTGCCACTCTTAGAGCTATTGACACAGGCTCTCAAAAGCACACAGCACCGGGGTCCCAGGCCCTGCTGTCCTGACCCCTCCTTTCTGTTTGGAATTTGAAGATCCCGGCAGTTCAGGAGGACTGCCCTTGCCACCTCAAGGCAATCTGGCTCTATTCAAACTCCATGGCAGCAGAAGCCTGCTCAGCTTTCCATAAGGATTCACTGTTTCATCGTTTGCCATCTTCTTGCAGTTTAATAATAGGCATCTGGTACCTGTCACTGTCAGCTCCCAGGTGCTATATTTAGATAGATCAGTATGGTGATCCCAGTGTTCGTGTCAGTGGGCCACACTAGAAATAGAACTGAAATAACACACAAAATAAAGCAGCACTTATGGGAACAAAAATAGAGAATTTTGTTCAGTTACTTACAACAAAGAAATTAAAACCTCTTTGCATGTCATGTTCTAACGGAATTAAATTTATTCTATACCACCCTCACCCCATTTTTCAGTCTCTCTCTTTTTTTTCCCCCCATAGATATTACCTGTGGAAAATGCTGTAGGTAGAATAGTAAGAGGCAAGTTCCAGTATTTGAAACTGAAACAATAGAGATAGTTTTGTATCTGAAAAGAGATAAAAATAGATTTCTGGAAGGGTGTGGCAACCACAGTATTCAGGTATTCCTATAAAATTATTAAAAGTGGAATAACTTTTAGAAGAAATGAAAACATATTCTTTGCAGATTATCAAACTTACCAAAGTCCAATTTTCTTTTATTTTTTTTCCTTAGAAAACAAGTAGAATGCAGTGTTTTAGTTGATATTTCATTTATATTTCTGACATTTTTATACAGCCAGGAATGGTAAAGCAATTAATTAAAAATCATGAGTATCTGGATGACTGGAATCTGTGGCAAGCTGCATCCAAAAAAACCCACAAATCATAAAATATGTAGTCATTACTGAGTTAAGTATAAAAACCCAAATGCCTATGAAAGTTGTTTAAAGTGTCAATACTTTGAAAAAAAATCTGTTTGGAATGACCTCTTAAAAATATTTTCAGCAAATTGGCAATGTGAAGAGTGTCTCATTTGTCACATGGGATTGTAAAAAAATCAAAAGATTTTTTTTTCAGTGTTCAGTTTTTCTCATTTTTAAAAGGGAAATTGCATTTCAAAGCTGAAAGCTATTCCAGACTCAAGACCGAAATGTTTTATGAAAAATGTCATTGCTTTTAAACATTTTTAATGAAAATTTTGCAAAGTTCATGGCTTCACAGAATGTTTTGCTGTGTTCAGTTCTTCATTTTCTAGTAAGGCAAGTTAATCACAAAAAGCTTTTGGAGGAAGGTGCAACAGAGCACTTCCCGCTCAAAATCTTCCTTAATCCAGCATGATAGTCAGTAGTTTTGTGATAATTTTCAACAACAGTTCCTCTTATTTGCGCACTTAATTAGCTCCTTGCTTAACTTCTGAGGTTTTGCTTCCACTGTGGATTTGTGGGTAAACTGCAGAATAACCCCAGATCCCAGTTTTGTCCTTGGATAGGACAGAGACAGACTTTTGGGTTTCCAGGGTATGTGGTGGTGTGTTTCTCTTTCATTCTCTTGGCAAGGAGAGTGAGCACCTCTTGCTCCCCAGGTGGAAAGGGCAGACACCTTCCTCTGCTGTTGAATCTGCAAGAAACTGGGTAGGTATCTGTGAGCTTTTTGACAATGCTGATATTCCTAGCTCATGAAGAGGAAGGGAGGGAGGGAGGGAGCGAGGAAGGGA